>JSYX01000013.1:0-125168 GCA_000787465.1 Thermomucor indicae-seudaticae
GGTCTGCTGTCCCTGGTGCAAAGTGGAAGTAGGGCTGTTGGGCTGTTGCATACTCACATGCAATAGACGCGGCTTTGACAGAAGAGCCCTTGACTATAGTAATTTTAATCACGCGATCTGTGGAAGGGAGGGTGAGTGGGTGACGGGTGTGTTGGGTTCGAGTGGGCGTGGTTGGGTGGAGTGAAGCGAGGGTTGGAAACGCTTGTTCCTTTATAAAAGAAAAGCTACGCGTAACAAGAAAAAGCAATAAACGTTTTTTTCCCACCTACCCTCCCTTGTATTTTTTTTTTCATTTTTTTAGAAGCTGTAATTATACTATGTGTTGGATGAGATGGTGAAACTCCTCGGGCCATCGTCCTTCAGCCGCGTCGCATGCTCCTTTTCGGTCAGCTTGATGATGCATGGATTTACTATGTTATCTAGGTCAAGTTCTTGCGGAAAACTTTCGAAGCGATATGCACTGGATTGGTCTTTATGCGATTCCTTTAGGCTGCGTATCACTTCGATCGTCCCCTCGATACGGACCTGTTAGGAATAGGTAGTATAGTTAGATTACTGCCATCACGAAACTAGAATATAAACTAGCTTGCCTTGAGGTTCCAGAAGAACGTTATGTAGTCAAACATTGCACCCTCTCGGTAACTCTCCAAAGGGACGGAAACTTTTTCCTCCCTCGTGAATAGGAAAAGTCCTTTTGAGGGGTTGCTCAAAGACCACAGCCGTAAATGCGTTCCTACGAAAGATCATGCCACATGAATATTATTTACTATCTCGTAACTGTCTTACTTTCCATGAGCATGGAGAAAATGTAGTTTCAAGGTCGAAAAAACCTCGAATTTCGCATGATTAAAAGCGTTCGCCACGGTCTTCAGCATTGCAACCGTGCCGTAAAGACCTTTGTGGAAGTCAAACGAGCTTTTCGTATCGCTCGCCTGGTCGTATCCCCTGGATGCTTCGAATAGGAGCAGCTCGAAATCTTCAATTCCAAGCTGACGGATGACTCCGTCTGCCCAGTAAATGCTATTGGCTTTTGCATGCTTTGTCAATTGCTTCGTCATGGATTGCAGGGCCTCCTCCCCGGGAAAAAACTGGATACGTTCATCTTTCTTAATGGCATTGACAGCGATCCTGATACACGGCCAAATCAACGTATCCTCATACAGGGCTTCCGAATGTTGCAGAGGAGGTTTGGCAACGAAAATGTCCCGATAGCTAGATCATATGGGCAGAATGTCAATAAAAAACAGTACTGTATTCTTAATAGAACACTTACAGAAGGATGAGCATGTCTTGTAAAAAAGCAACATGTTTCTTGCGATCGTTGCTTATATTAGCGGGAAGACTGCGAGCCAAAAGTAGCCTATCGTCGTCGTTATCCTATTGTAATCCCGAATTAAATACTCGCTGTTGTGCATCCATTTATAATATTCGTACCGCATCGCAAACAGAATGTACGTAAGGCAACTCTTCACTGAAAGTTGCCTTGAACGCCGACGTAGGAGGTTTGCTCTCTGCTAATCTTTTGTTCAAAATGTCGTATTCTTCTTTCGGTATGTTATGGCGAGGCATTATTCGCTCGCCACATACAACAATGCCGTGCTTTTCTGGACTATAGTTGGCAACTATATCAGTAATATTCGCAATTGAACAAATATTTTCACAGGACCTGAATTCATTCACGGCCTCGTCCGCTTGCGCTGCCGTCAAAAAGTTTTTCCAGTCGTCCCAAAAATCTGCCGAGCCGGCTTCGCTTATTTCGGACGGCAAACCAATCTGATCCATCCAATGCTGTAGTGCATCAAAATCGGTTGATGACGTTTTATAGGAAATGCTGCAATAAGTGGGCTCCGGTGACTGATGCTTCGATCGTTTTTCATTCTAGAATTCTCATGTTAGCACCTGACAGAATAGATATTTAAAACGCTAAAAGAATACATGTATATCGATGTCGGACACCCACGAGCGGCCCTTCTTCGGCGTCGTCTGCTTTGCGTAAGAGATAAGATTAGACGAGGCAATCTTCAATTTGTTACCAAGTAAAGAGTACCTGTATCGTGGATGCAGTAGGCATTGAGAATCGTCGTTTTCTCGATGGCGACAAGTCCTGGATTTTCTGCTGTTTTAGCTTGTTATCGTCGTATCTCTTCTTCTCCTCAGCAAAGACTCCGTCGCCAGTTACATCTTCTGTGAGAGACTTCTGGTACTTTTTCTACGCGATCGTTCCATCAGTAAAATCTTAACCATCGTTGTTATCTGAAACACATGTCAAACCTACAAACTGTTTTTGATTATATTGAGCTTCGGTTTTTGTTTTCGTTGCAACTCCCATATTGCGCTTGAGGTGATCTTTCCACTCCTGCGAACAGATGTTGAGGCAAATATAACAGAGTGTTATTTCGGGCAAAAGTTACTGACCTCCCATTGAGCAAGCCATTGTTGCAACTGATCTTTTATGTTTGTTGCGACCTGAGAGTCCTCCAACGAAGAGTCAATCAACTTCCTAATCTTATGGTATATGGTCTTCGGTTCTGGATCGACTTCTTCAAAGGATTTATACGTTGCGTCTCTGTCAATAACCTCGCCATTAATGACGATTTGACATGTTGCTGGATCGGTCGAGATAGACATAGTGGCAATCAGGAAATGTAATGGAATTAAATGGAATTCAATGTAGGTGAGATACCACAATAGATAGAAAGCAATAAAGGAACCAGAAGCCGGTGACTATTTATACAATGTTCTGAAGATGCCTAATCACAGGCGTTGTCTCTGTTTTCCCCACTATGGGAAAGACTGCATTGAAGTCAATGGTTTAATTGCATTTTTCATTACGCTGTAATGATTCCAACGCAGGTGCAATGAATTAATTGCATTTTTTCGATACACGCTGTGCAATGAATTAATTGGATTTTTTCAATGCACGCTGTGCAATAAATTCAATGCACTCGATGCACTGCAATGACAGAATTCAATTCATTTCCAGATCCATTGCGCTTTTGATGGACTAACCTTAAAATCTTTCGTGGCACTCGCAATGTACCGCAGAGCCTTGCTGAAAAAAGGGTTGATGTTTTTTTTCGCGTATCCTCGAAAGTGGGGGTTGCTTCTGTCCAGGTTGCGCAATGGGTTCCTAGACTATTCCTGATATGGGAATATGTATATGTGTATTTTATTCCGAACGCATTGTTTGATTACCGTTTGGTCTTTAGATTTAATTTCGGCTTTTTCGGAATTTGTTCCGTGCAGATCTTCTAAGGTCTGATTCTGCATTTTTCTTTTCCGGGTGAGCGGTGTTTGTCTGTTTGGGACTACGTTTGTTTCTTGACCAATCTGTTTCCAGTACTCATGGTTAGTCTTTTTTGTGAAATTTGTCGCTGGTTCCCAGCTGTCATCTTCCTCAGAGTATTCAGCCCCGCGCACCTTATAAAGATAAACGCCTGGAGAAACTTCTTTATGTACTACTATCATATCTACGATGAATAATTCGTCGCAAGGTATTACCTCATCTTGGGATACAGGCCTTAGCTGCGATGGGGCATAGCCCATTCCTGCGTAATTGCCAGTTCATCTTTGAGAACATGCGTTCCTCCTTCTGTTTTACCGAAAACTGTGTTTGGATCTTCATATGCAGATTCCAGCTTGCCCCGTTCTTTCTGTACTTTGACAATCACATGGCTATTCACTGACACTATGAAAAATACTGCATTGCAGTCAACGGTTTAATTGTATTTTTCGTTGCACTGCAACGAATTAAAATCTTTCCCGGCACCTGCATTGTATTGCAGAGCCTTGCTAAAAATGGATTGATTTTAACAATAACTCGGAGTTTTGTCTCCTACGGAAACCTTATGCAGAAACGGCACAACACCGAATCCCCGGTGACCAATGATGACTAGTATTAGCAACAATAGCCAATATTTTCTTTGGGAAATTTTTTAATTCGTTCCGTAACTGGAACATGACTGAGACATTTGACATATTCAAGGAACAACATCCTGACCTCCAGTATGGAAAGGGTCCTGAAGTAAAGAATCGTAATAACGCTTCCACGATACTTATCTATTTTCTTTCGACCCGTTTCCACAGACTTTTTTTCGCGTATCTTCCAGAGTGGGGGTTCCTTCAGGCAAACACGGCGCAACATTTTTTCATAAGCAGCACTTCTCCCCTGAGAGGACCGTATCTGAAAAGTTATCAGCTCGACAGCAGCGTCTTGCACGTCATTTTTATGCCGCCTTGCCTCAAAAATGGCAAAGGCTGCGCCGCCGGGAACATAGCAGTGTTTTGATTTTTGTTACTAAAGGTGACGACGATGACGCTGAATACATCGCGGTCCATTTTGCTGTGTTTGCATGCTAAATCATCGTTGACGACGGACGTGTCTGTCTGGACCTTATACATAATCTCAGCAGTGTGCACAGATATGGACATTGAGAAAACCGACAGATGTTTTTCGTGGATAAGATATTTTATTCTATTTTATTGAAAGCTATCAACGTTGCCGACTACGATACCTCTATCTGAAATTCCACCGTGCCAAACGATGTATCTTTTTGGAGAAGTCGGCGATGCCAGCACCAGACCGATCATGTAGCCGTATAAGCTATATTATGTGCGACAACGAATATCCGCACACCCGCACTGTATGTATATAGACGATAACAGAAGACGCAGTATCTCTTATTAAGGAACTGCGATTCAAGGCCCACGTCGAAGCACACTTACCGGTTTGTATAGAACGTGCTGCCTTCACTTGCTTGCGCTTTCGCAGTGATCATTTGAGGAAGACTAAAAAAGCAACTCTATACGCAAGGCAGCCACCAAGTCGTTGCCAATGGAACCACTCGGTTTTTTATGCTCTTAAAAGTACCTGCGCGATAGGGTCCGTGACGAAAATGTAGGATCTTCATATCAAGTAAAAATACGCCTGGAAAAAGCAAATCCGTGACTGCAGAGCTCGATCGATTTATCAAATATCGCGTGGGCACTGTACGTGGCAATTCAGAAATAAAGAATTCGACCGAGAATATTTGAATGCAATGCGTGTAGAGCATTTGTTTTTGGGAGAGTGCAATGAGATCGAGTCATTCAAGAATGACCAAGTCGTTTGACATAACCGTTTGGCTCTTGTAAACCAAAACTATATGCCCGATATGGTCCATCGGCAACATTACAGATGCAGCCAAAAGATCGGTAGCTCATATCCCCGTATTGAGTGCAGTAACATTGGAGCAAAAAGGCTGAGGGGAAGATGCGTCGGCTTTTCAATCCCCGTATTCGGCTGCCAAAAGGATTGCAGGTGGAAAGATCACTGAGATCATGGCCAGCAGCAATAGTGATAGCAAGACGTCTCTGTTTGTTGGTAATTGACCAGCATTGTGAACAGTTTCGCATGGCAGTGGTTTAAATTCATGAATTGTGAATTTCACAGGCGGACTCGATCAGGAAATAACGGAGGCAATGCTGCATGCCGCGTTCATTCCATTTGGAAACATTGTTTCCGTGGAACTGGCCCGAGATCCTATCACACGTACGTAAACCTGACGAAGCAAAAGAACGAGAGAAAGACACAGCAAGTGACTAAACAGGGGAACTTGATGAAGCGGAACAGCATAAAGGATATGGATTTGTTGAATTCGAACTGGAAGAAGACTGTGAAGCGGCTCTGGATAACATGAACCAGGCGGAACTGAACGGCAAAGTCATCAAAGTCAAAAAGGCGAGACCTCAGCGCATTGTTCTAGGCTCTAACCGAGCAGGTAAAAATGGAACGAAAGAAATGGGACCTTTATGAGTTCCCTATTGACCATTTTCTTTCATTAGTTTGGGCGGACGATGCCTGGCTCAGAGAACATGCCATGCCTGAAAACGAACCCGCAGCAGAAGCCAAGACGCCCCCAGGTCCACCACCCCAAACAGCCCAATGAGCCTCATTCATTTCTGTATATATACCTGGGTTTTAACGCAAATGCTTTTATAATTGAGATATTTCATGGATCATCCATCTTCGCTTTTTCTCTGTGTTATTTTTGTACCCCAAATTTTAACATGCGTTTTATCTTCAGCATCGTCCTGGAAATGTTTCTGCATGCAATCGTGGCCTTGATCTACGCACTGCTGTTTCCTACTACTCTGCGTGAATTCATAAGAATCATCATCAGGCACCTTTCGGGTCTCGCCTCCACCGATCATCGTACTGTCGTCATTTCCCGAGCCAGGTATTTGTCTGTAAAGAGCGCAGAATAGGTCTCTTTTTCGCTTATGCATCGCTTCAAGTGCGGGTATCGGTGAGGAACTGTCGTACGAATACGCTTCGGCGGGGTACGATCTCGTCCTGCTTTCCATGGATAAAGGTAGATTCCAAAGCGCACAAGTCATGATCAACAGAGAAACTGATCATTATCTCTTCTACAACAGACAAACTGGATCACGTTGTTCATGCCTGCAAGGATCTCGGATCAGGCAGCGTACAAGCAGTCATAGTTGATTTATGCGACCGCCGAGCAATCACGGAGCTCATGGACGCCAAAGCGCGTGAATGGTCCATGGATCTTTTCATTGCCAACGTCAACGTCACATCGGATGAAAGAAGCATACTGGAGTGCCAGGATGGCGCCCATGAACCCAACATTTACGCCAACTTTGACACCGCCATAGCCGGAATCAATGCGATTTTTCATTCCCTCGTGAGCCAGCACCGGCACGGCCAGATTGCAAGTAAGCACGCTTTGTCTTTTTTTTTTTTTTTGCAACGACGCTTTTCATGAACACATTCTTTAGTTAGCGTATCTCCGGAAATTCTACAGGGCAACTCATGCCCCTTGAGCTTCTTGCAATCGTACGCGGTTGCGCAAACAGCAACCTTGGCGTATGGAACGCATATGCGGTCCATTGGACGTCAATACGGTATTCGTTTCAATAACATTGCGCCATATGACATTTTATTTGCTGCTATCATCGGCAGCAATTTGGCGAAGTATATCGTCTGGGTAACGTCTCAGAAAAAGTTTATGGGAAGGATCCGTAAGGGACTGAGATATGACCTCCCGATCATCATGCCCCCATTCTGGTCGCACACACTATCGGATCTTTGTTCGTACGTCTCACCAGTGGACAAGCAAGTCATGATCCTGCTGCTAACATCAATGTAACATATTCTCTACATGCACTTGTATATATAGTATATACTATGTATGTTCTAATATATGTAACTCTTTAGTTTTAGTATTTGAACTTGGCGATACCCGATTGTATATAAATTACCGATGACTAATAAATTGATCAAAAGACATCATGCATGGAAAGTCATGCATGGAAAGAAATGATGTTTCTTGTATTACGAAGCGTCCTTTTCTTTTGTCAAGAGAAAAGAAAGCTTGGGAAAGATTCGCGTGAAGGTTTGGTCTGGTAAACGTTGGGGAATTGGTGTGTGTGTGATGCCTGCAAAAAGGCACGAGGGACAGAGAGAGATGTGCAAAATGTTATATCTACAATTATAAAGAAGAATAGAGAGGGTTTGGGTTGAGGAGAGGGGGTGTTTTACTTGTCCGGACGGGCCGATGAAGGACCAGAAGACATTGGCGTGGCACCGTTGGACGTTCCAGCCGTACTAATGTTCGCCAATCTCTTTCCTTTGAGCATATTCTTCATTGCTCTCAGAGCAAAGACTGTCAAACCAATTCCTGCCCAATCTTCGTCATGCAAGTCTCGAAGGTCTCCGACAGTCATGATATCTTGGTTTTTCAGTTTGCTAATCCATTCATCGGCCTTGACGGAATCTCGGTGTGCTGCCGATGCACAATCCCGCACAAACACTTCAATGGCAGTGTCGTCCGAGTATTCTAATGTTTATATAAACGTGAGACGACTTATATGACTCCAGAAACAGAAGTAAATAGGTATACCTTCTAAGATGCGCGAAACCAAAGCATCTCTTGTGGCTGGCGAAGTCACATCCGCATGATGTTCCTTCTCCAGCTGCTTCTCCACATCGACAAGCTCGGTCTTGCCAGTATCCTCATCATGGTGAGCTTGTGCTGCTCTAAGAGATTCCAATTCTGACTTGTGCTTCTCTTGAAGCTCCCGTAGCGTCCGCACTGCCTCTCGATACCGGCTCTCAGCTGTGCGCGCAAGGTTTTCGAAGCCTTCACATTTTGATTCCACTTCTCGCGCATGTTCGGTCGTCCGTTCCAATTCAAGACGGATTCTATCTAACTCTGACCGCATTTCACTTTCTGTGCGAGAATCGGTTTCTCGACGCCAAATAGACGACTGTCGAGCTTGATCAGCAAGATGCTCCGATTCCGTGGGTTTCTCGAGGTCGCGCAGGATGCGGTTTATCTCCTTTGTGATATGATGTTGATATCGCTCTGGGAGGACCTGTTCTTCAATCTGCATTGAAAAAGTGGTCAATCATCGATGGGCACACGTCATCATAATTATAAATAACTTGCCATTTCTCGAACGACTTGCTCAGCAGTGTCAGTTTCGACATTGAAGTCGAACTTAACTGACAATTTATCCAAGCCCTTAAACACAACTTGAAGTGTCAGGTGGACATGGGCATGGTCTGCTGCGAGCAGCACAACATCCGGTTCCACGGCAAGAAAAGAATGCTCCAAGATTTCTTGGGCGGACATTCTGATTATTAATCGGCCATCAGTCGGTCTATTCAATGCAAGGCTGCCAGCCAGGTGAATTACCTTTCCTCTTCGGGTCCAAGACAGTTCTCAATGATGCTAAGCACTTCGGGATTTTGAACCTTTTGAAGACAGGCCGGTTTGACACCCTAAAGGGGGGGTAAACAATCTCAAGACATGGATGGCAGTTTCGGTTTTTTTCAACGATGACTTACTGCAGAAACCTTCTTGTAGATCTGGGCCGGGTTTCTACACTCTCCATAAGGGTATTCGCCCGTTGCCATTTCCAAGAGACACATGCCAAAGGCGTAGATATCGACCTTTTCGCTGTATCCTTGTTCTTCGTACATTTCCGGAGCCATGAATTCAGGGGTACCAATGATCGTGTATTTTTTGCCCATCTTCATCTCGGCCGTACCCATATCGCCAATCTTGACTTCGCCGTGAGCCCCGTTAATAAAGATATTGTCGCACTTTATATCGCGGTGGATGATTGGCGGATTGTAGCCGTGCAAATAGACCAGCCCTTTCAAAATCTGCCGCGACCAACGCTTCACGATTTTCGTGTTGGGCAAGCTCAGTTTCCGAATGTACTCTCGTAGTGTACCGGACGTCATGAGCTCCGTGATGAACACAAACTCGTTCTTTTGGTACCATGCGTCGTGGAACGCAATAATGTTGGGATGTCGCACGGACTTTAGAATCTCTATTTCGTGCTCGAGATCTTTGTTTTCCGGAGTAGGCACGGCCTATAGACATGATGAGCCATGAATGCATTACCAACAAAAGCTCCTTGTTTGTGCTCACCTGCATTGTGTTCCAGGCGACTTCATAGCCTTCCTCTCGGTCAATCGCTTTATAGACGACCTTGTAAGCACCTTTACCGAGAAGCGTGTTCAGACGGGCGTATCGCTGGTTGCCCGAGACCTCCACCACTTTTTCCGTGTCATGCGATCTCGACTGGTCAATGATTTCGCTCGTATGGGACATGGACAGGCCGCCATACTGATCATTGATTCGCTGGAGGGCCGTCGTACTAGCGGTAGGCTTGCCCTCACTTGGGTAGCTCGAACCATAGGCTCCAGATGAGCTCCCTTCCGACTCCTCGGATGGCGACAAGTCATGGTGTAAAGGAGCGTAATAGTTGTTGCTAAACCTATCGGCTTCATCGTCATGGTCCGAGAGATTGAAGCTGACATGATGTTGCGGCGACTGCTGCGCTGGTTCAGACATGAGCGGGTAACTAATAACTTGCGAGATGACAAAGAACTGGGTTTGTGTGTATATGGAGGGGAGTTAATAACTTTAACCGTTATTTAACGTTTTTAACTTGTTGCCCGACCGCAAAATAGCCAGGCTATGTGGAGTTTGAAGAAAACACCACAAGAAAAGGGTGGAGTAAGAACTAGCTTCGACAGGTAAATAACGGGGAGAAGGGTTGCGGTTGTTGTGAGACCTCTAAAGATGAACCGGCGCGCCAACAATTGAATGGCGCGGAGTATAATCTGTACATTCACAAGCCACACACCTGAACCCGTGGAAATAGGCAGAAAATGATCAAAAATGCCCCTCGCTTCCTTTTCGCCCATACGGATCTTTCCCAAAATCAAAAGATTTCCCAGGACTTTATACTTGCAAACTTTTTCTATAACGGTTTCTTGAATCACCGTCTTTTAAGGGTATTTCTCTGCCGATAAGGACCAGTTCATCCCACAACTCGCTGACATTCATGCTTCGAGATGATGATGAAAAAGTGAGGCGATCCCCGCGGACCAATAACGTTGTAATGAACAATCGCTTCCGCCTGGATGAATGGGCGATCGAGCACGGCGAGGCAACGAAGATCTTCCGACGAAATTTCTTTTTGCAGAAAATGAGATAAAACTCCGTTGAGCTTTACTCTATTCCTATTGGTCTGTCCGACAAATGGGGCGTATGAATGACCTCATAGGACACTGTATAATGACGGAATGACTAGCGGAAACTGGGCTTTAAATTGCACTGTCATTGATAGCCTCAGTCGTACCGGACACGTATAGGGGACAAGCAATGAAAAGTCCCTAGCGAGAAAATGCCGAGCAGTCCGTAAGAATGCCATCAAGAATGGCATACACAGTGACGTCCATGTAAAGAAATCGTCTTGGCTATGGCTGTCCTTCAACAATGTTTGACCATACCCCGACAGCACCTCTTGACATGCATTCATCAATCGGATCACAGTAACATATATATAACTTATAAAGCATTACATAATAATAATGGGTTAAGCTCTACTTTCATATCATATGTAGAGAGGATTATTTGATCTTGAGTTTCGCCGCCAACTCTTGTTCCAGTTGTGCATTGTGTCTCTGGGCCTCTTCAAGTTCGCGCGTCAATCGGTCACGCAACTCTTGGAGCTATACATACCGTCAGAGCACAAAAAAAATCGCAATAAACCCTTCGTCGACACACTTACTTCAGCTTCGCGCTTTCGCAGCTCGTCCTCCTTTTCTTTGACCATTTCCACAAACTGGCGCCGTATCTCCTCTTCACGCTCTGTCATTTCCTTGGCGATCTTGGCGTGATGCTCCTCCAGAATTTCCTCGTATCCTTCGTCGCAGCGTAAAAGCGATTCCCGACGGCCTTGTTTCCGCAGGAGTCGCGTTCGGTACTCAAAGTAGTGGTGCTGATGCGTTATCTCGACCAGATCGTGAAGGCAATGTATGATCAAAAGCTCCCTCAAATGCGGCACGTCGCAGTGCTCAGGATTATCCACTGCGTGAACGAAACGTTCAGATCGGGTTCTTTTCTTCTTCCCTAGATGACCCACCAGGTGGCTACTTACCTTCCACTGTTCCCCAACGATATTCTCTGCCACGGACCTTCTTACCGTTCGGCAGCTCAATGATCGTGTTACTGCCCATGACAGCAAACGGTACGTGTGCCTTGGTTTCAAAATGTAAGATGGAATGTCAGTTAGCTATCAGCGCGAGATCATTACCACACCAGCAACCCGTGCATCGCGATCTTCGTCAGGGTATGCGCTAGGGTATACATGGATTTGATAGTCTTCCAAGTCTTTCAATATCTATAATTCATCGTTTACAAAAAAGCGCGTTCAAAACGTATTCGAACAACAAACCGCTTGCTTGAATTGAATCTTTTCTTCCGGTGTCATCGTGTCTCCTTTGGCTATCACTGGAATCACATTGATCTTTGCAGACAAGGCTTTCAATGCAGCGATATCCAGTTCTTTGAGGCTGATCTCGCACTCTGTTAGATAAGTTGGGCGAACCCATAACCAGACGCCTTACCAATGACCGGTGGGTGCAATAAAATAGAGGCACGCGTGGATCCGTGTGTCGCGGATATCCGGACGAAACCCCGTGTGGTTCTCTGCTTCGTAATACGCTGCATATTGGCGGTCGATGTAATCCAAGATCGGTTGGAGACTAGGAACAGTCAGCAACAAGGACTTTTTCTCGCGCACTTGACCTCCAGCAAGTAGAAGTAAACAATACCTACTCTTCACTTCGGTCCATCCGATCACCGAAGCCTGGTGTATCAACGAGACACAGATGGAGCCGGATACCGTCTTCTTCGAGCTCTGCATTTCTCTTCGAGTGAGCCCTGACCTCCTGTCTCCCTTGTTTTCTTTATCTCACCGAAATAGGTCGGTGTGACCTCTACAGTCTTGGCCGTCTCTTTCACGACGCTCGTATCCTTGAGGTCTGAACAGAATATTGTGTTTATAAAAGTGGATTTACCAAGACCCGATTCGCCTATCGCGCGCTTATATTATTAGATCATGAGGAGATAAAATCGACCTTTTTCTTTTCTTACCGACGACCATAATATTTAGCTGGAACGGGACCCGTTTGGTCTTGCGATGGTGTTGCAGAGGTAAATAATGTTCCAAGCCCAATGGACGATCGAGTCGGGCAGGTCGCGCAGAGGACATTTTCCACGGGCCTGAATTCGGGAAACGACCTCTGATAAACTCATATGATATACCCGCACACCAGCCCCCACCGTCTTGTTCTATTTGCGTACCTTCTTTGTAAAGCGTGTTCCTGGAACGGAAATTGGTTTTAGTTTACGTAATCAAACCGCTCAAGTTCGACATGCGGGATCTTACCAAAGGCATGACGATGAATCAAGAGCAAGAAAAAAGGAAAACGAAGCGTCAATCTGCTGGTCGTTGTGCTGTTACACTTGGCGTTACGTCGCACAGAAGGTTGTTGAGAAAAAAACGTGGCTGTTGACCTTATTGCAAACGTAGCAAGGGTAAAATAAAAAAAACTTCTCGAGTCGAGCTTGCAATCGTAACGACAAGGTAAAACGACGGGGGATCCTATGCATCTGAGTTTTCTTGTGCTTTCTTCCAGGAACAGTATCGCTTGGACTATTACGCTTGGGCAAGACCCGCAACACTGAACTTTTCCCCACTGTTGATTGAGAATATCACCGCTGAAGCCGGCGATGACGCAAAAAAGCCAATTACTCTAATAACGTTGGCCAAGCACAAGTCTACGACTATCTTCTGATTCCCGAGTCGACTCGATCTGAGTTCGAGTGAATCCAAAAGTGGGCTCGATGGAATATCTGATTGGAAAGAAGAACTACAAACGCGCTTCACTCCTTGATTGTACAAATTGTCGCAGGTCGAAAAATCCTTTCGGAACGCTCAGGTCCTGCTCAGAAAATAGCTGTAGAGGCTTCGTTCCGCTTCGCTTGGGCCCAATCCAGTGAGCGCAGAATGGGTGCAAGTGAAGCCTCATGTGCTTGCCGAGGGCTTGTCGCCGGTCCTGGTTGGGCAGATCCGGGTACCGTAGGCTTGGGATCTCTGCTTGGACCAGCTTCTGAAGGTACAGTCGTATGAATTGCTCTTTCTTTTTTCCTAGCCATGCATGTATGTGCAGGAGCGCCTTTTGGGGATATGACGTCGTCCTGTCTTATCTTCAAGTATCCGCACTTGCTTGCACGTGAGATATTCTTTACTACTCTAAAAGAACTCTCATATGCCTTACGCACATACAAAAGTTCTGCTTGTTGCGGAGCAGGCGGGACTGAAAATTGGCTGCAGAGCTTGTTCCCCATTCTTTTTCTTCCCTTACTTCTTTTACCGAAAAAGTCACCATGTCTGTCGAGTTGAAGCCCGATCAGTTTTTAACCTTCGATCGTACGTTGAGAGAGAGAGAGAGAGAGAGAGAGTATACGCGGCAAAACTCTGTTCGATGCTGAGCCCGTCCGTAATCGCTCTTTCTTTTTTTCCGACAGGTCCCTTGACGCGAGTGGTGAAGGAAGTTTTGCTCATCCGCAACCCACATTCGCAACCTGTCGCCTTTAAAGTCAAGACCACTGCACCAAAACAGTACTGTGTTCGACCTAATTCGGGCATCGTTAAACCCAACGAATCACTTGAAGTACAAAGTAAACCACTGGGCGGCCCGTGCTGTTATCAAGAAAACTCATGGCCCGTCTTTGTTTTTAGTATTACTTCAACCATTCAAAGTCGAGCCGCCACAAGATTTCAAATGCAAGGATAAGTTCCTGGTGCAGAGCGTGTTTGTCGACGAAGACCAAATGTCGATGCCCATTAGCGATCTGGCAAGTGTACAAAAAAGAGAGAGAGAGAAAGCGGAAGGATGCTAAGACGATATGCTGCAAAAGTGGGCCAATGTGGAATCAACAGCAAAGGATACCATTTACCAGCAAAAGCTGCGATGCACATATTTACCTGTTGATGCAATGGAACACGAGGCAGAAGAAGTAAGTCATTGCTGTCTGTGTGTTTATTACAAGGCAAGAGCTGACATTTACATTTTTTCATCAGGTCCACATGCCAGTATCAAACAGCAGCAGACAGGTAAATGGCACAGAAAGCGCAGCAGCAGCAGCAACGATGCATGAAGCCCAAGAAGAAGAACAGACGACTGTTGTTCAAAATGATGCCCAAGAGAAGCTCGCAGAGATGGAACAGAAGCTGAAGGCGTACGAGAACGAAATACAACAGCTGCGCAAAAAGTCGTCTCCTCAGCAGCAGGAGCAAAAAGTCATTATTCAGCCTGCTGCTGGTTATTCGTCACAAGTCCTTTTAATGGTTGCCGTAGCCGCTTTCATCCTTTCTTATCTAACCTTTCTCTTTGTAAAATAATACAGTAGTAATCTCTTCTTTCTGCCAGACCACACACCAAGCCTTTTTTGAAGCCGCCCAATCAAAAAAAAAACTCCAGAGCTCTTTTTCGCCTTTTCCATTAACGAAACGCACTTTTCTCCCCCGTCTTTTTGCCTTTTTGTTTCAATGACACGTTCAGGAATGAAGAAAAAGCCGGTGGCAATCAGCGATGAGTCTTCTTCTCGGACGTACAAGGGCTTACAGTACCTTGCACGGTTTGCCGTTTGGATTTATTTCCGTAATGTCAAAGTGATCACACGTGATCCGCCCGCAAGTCGCCAAGGACCTGTGTTGGTGGCGGCCAACCACATGAACATGGTGCTGGATCCAGCGGTCCTCGTAGCCACATTCCCGCACGGGCGACGGTGTCATTTCTGGGCGCTGGCGCGGTTCTTTCGAATACCCATCGTTGGACGTGTTCTATATGCGGCGGGCGTGCTTCCGGTCAACACGCAGACGCGGAGCAATGCCAAACTGTTTGAGCATACCCTTTCTTGTCTGGAACAAGGAGGTGTGGTGGCTTTGTTCCCGGAAGGTAAGGGAAAAAAAGGAGCAAGAAACGGCGATGGGTTGATTTACGCTATATGCAGGTACATCCTATACAGCGCCGCAACATTTACCCTTCAAAGATGGAATATCCTGGGCTGCATACGAGTATTTGCAACATTGCCATACAGCCGACCTGACGATTATCCCTGTCGGTATTACGTACACGACCAAGAACAAGTGGCGAAGCGACGTGATTGTGGAGTAAGGTTTGCGGGGAAAAATCCCATCTTCTCGTGTATCATCGTCAGCAGCATTGGGGTACTTATATGTATATCATTAGATACGGTGAACCAATCTATCTGACGACGGAGGACTGGCGGGATTTCCAGGATGATCCCAAACCGGCCGTGAAGCGTCTCACGGCCAGAATCACGGAAGGAGTCGAACGGTGTACGATAAATAGTCCGGACTGGTAAAAAAAAGGGATCCCCAATTCAGATCAAGAAGATCCCCGTTATTCATTTAATTCGCCACATACAGGGACACGCTTTATGCCGCGTCCGAAGCTCGATTTCTAGTTT
Organism: Thermomucor indicae-seudaticae; assembly: GCA_000787465.1. Lineage (NCBI taxonomy): Eukaryota > Fungi > Mucoromycota > Mucoromycetes > Mucorales > Lichtheimiaceae > Thermomucor > Thermomucor indicae-seudaticae. The sequence goes on from JSYX01000013.1 coordinate 15,870, forward strand.
TTGGCCATCATATCCGCTTGGAAGACTATGTGCGGATATCCCAAAAGTAAGAGAACAAATGTTTGAGGACAGAACGCAGCATGGTAATAATATTAACAGTTTTTTGGAGATATTTCATCCGTCACGCTTAGAGGAGGAGGAGACGGCACTGAAACGTGACGAACTATTAGAACTGAAAAATCGCCTGATCAGCCTTTCAAAAAGTTTACGACGGCTTCATTTGACCGCGATGGACATTAGCAGCATCATATCATCTGCAGAAAAGAACGGCGGCGGCGGCATAATCACGCTGCGAAGCGCGTTCACGCGACTGGTTTCAGCTTGGGTGGCGCTTGCGATCCGACTGCCTCTGTTTATGCCGGGCGTACTGATCCACTGGCCGATCTATTTGCTGGGCCGACTGGCAGAGCACTTTGAACGACACACCGAGTCTGTGTCCCAGGACAAACTGGTCCTGTCAGCCATTGTCGGCATACCTCTGTATACTGCCTTGATGTACCAAGTTTGGAAATTCATGGAATTCTCGTTGACGGGACTCGTCTTTGCCGTGGCTTTGATCCCGCTTTTTGCATGGTATCATATGGCGCTCGTCGACAAACGTTACGACCGAGCCAAACAAGTTGTGGCGTCCTGGCGGATCTGTGTCGCCATCATTTCGAGTGTGACGGGCTTGGATGCCGGTCCGCGTCGCGAGCTTGAGGAAGCCATGGAACTACATTGCTGGTGCTCAGCGCGCACCAAACAGGTCTTGCTTGACTTAGCAGACATGGGCGATCCTCACGCTCAATATCTCGTGAATTACAACAGGTCCTTGTTCGGGTAATAGTATCACCCCCAACTGTCATAATTAATACCTTCGGCCATTCTTCTTCAGTCGAATTACACATTGTAATATCATACCCACTCAGCATTTGCATTACATTCGACTTTACACCAGAACTTTTTGTATGATATATATATATATATATATATATATATGTAGATGCACCAGCGTTTTATATCTGATTAATCTTGGTCTTCGTCTTCGCATGATGATGATGACTGTGTCGCGTCTGAAAAGACTTCAAACGCTTTGTAGACCACAAGATCGTCGTCGTCAAGTTGGTAATATTTTGGATGTGCAGTCAATAAGTGTATCATTCGTTCTTTAGTTTGGCAGATTTGACGGATTCTCAAGATATCCCAGAGGATGGAGACGGGAAATCGTTGTGGGACACGGGTATATAATTTGGAAGAGTTGATCACTGGAGACGCGAGTAATTCTTCGTCTATATTGCTCCAATCTGTGCACCATTCCATGGTTCGTTGTTGTATCGAGGTTGTATCATCAATCTCTGTGCGACAAATGGCAGCAAGGTAAGTCTCAATTTCTTTGAGTATCTCGGATTCCGGTAGAGGCGGCTTGTTATAGTATGGAAACTCGATACGTTTGAGCAGACGATGGGCCATGCCGCGCAAAGGGGTACGCGGAGGAGGATGGTCTGATCGACGAATAAAAAGACATGCCTGTGTGCAGTGGCCAGATGCAGGTACGCTATCCTTGTGGCAATCCATTAATCCGATGCCGTAAAAGGTCGTGTCGTAGTTGTATAATTGGGCGCCTGTCCGACACCTGGAAAAACGTGGTCAAGGTCCGCAGATGAACTTTGGCGTGTGTGTGTTATCCCTCTTTACCATTCTTGAAACTCTTTTCGTGTCCATTCAAACTTGTGGTCATCGTGGCGGAAAACAGCGTTTGGTTTTCCATAGTTGAGTGCATCGAAATGAACGTTATATTCTGCATTTGGAGTGGTGACAAGTAGTATGCGTGGTGCATAATGGCCCAAGGTGATTGATAAAAAGTTACGTAAGACATGCGGTGGCAGGTGTTCAATGACTTCCGAGCAGACAATGGCATCATATCCAAGCAGTCGTTCATCAAACTGATCCACCGAACCTAAAGCCAGAAAGTTCTTCTTAATCCTATCTACAAGAGCGGGACGGGGCATCTTGTATTTACCATGAAATATCTCGATCGTGAGAGGGTTTACACGTAAATCGATATAGTCCTGGTCCCACGGCTCACAGCGCTCGACCGCTTGCTGTAAGACTTGTTCGCAAATGTCGAGTCCAGCCAATTTCACGATGGCGACATCGTCTTTCGATTGCGGAATCAAGAATGACAGGACAGAAGCTTCACCACAGCCATAGTCAAGCACCTTTCGAAAAATCTTATTGTTATTTTTGCGTTTAATAACACACGCCGTGGACGTACAGATGTCACTTTATATTTCCATAACGTCTCGAGTATAAATGAACGACGTTGTCTCCATAATGGAGGGTGAAATGACACGGAAGCATATCTGTCGTCTTCCATTGTCCCCCACAAAGGAAGAAAGGAAATTTTTCGGTCCTGCAAGGAACGGGAAATTTGTCAAGTTTGCATTACTTCGGCCACCAAAACATTGAACGCAAACAAGAACCAAACAAGCATAAAGCATGATTTTTTTGCATTGCTTTTACTTTGCTTCGTTAATCCAGTTTTCCCCCCTAACAAAGACGGGTTGATGCTTACAGGATAAGGCTTCTCTTTGCTTGAAGTGGATGCTAATAATGCTGATTTAATCTGCAAACTGTCATACACATGTCTATCTGCAGACACATACGGAAGCTTTCGATCAAACACATACATAGCACAACAAAAGTGCGTGTATCAGTCCAATTTGTGGCAAAAAAACATTATCTTGGATAGAATCTCTGACCCATGTGCCCATCAGTGTCGCCTTTTCCAGAAATTTGGGATTCCAAGGACCGCCAGGACACGGCCACTTCATCTTGTAAAGCATGGTAAGTCGCATCATTGACCCAACGTCATTAGGCATTTTCTCCTCAAGAAAAAAGTAATGCTATAGTCTGCCATCTTTAACTTTCAATCGCTTCTGCTTTCGGTACTTCTTTTAATCTGTACCTGCACGTATATTCGTGCACAAGCACCGTCATTGCTCGATCGAAATAAAACTGGGTACGTCATTATGATAAATGGTCAAAGCGCACGATTTGACCTCTCTTTTTTAGGCTACTGGGATTGTTCTGGAAAGCTGCTCGTATAGGAGAACGACTGAGTCCTTATGTTTCCCTAGCTTGCATCATTATGGGCATTAGCGTCCTCACTTCTTGAACGACCTTTTTTTAGTATGCTGTATGTACAGTGATTACTGGCGGGTAAAGAGAAGCAGTTATACACTACATGATGCTATTTACATGTTGTTTCAGGATATCAATAGTGCTGTTGTTTGAAATGTAGGGCGATATCTTGCACAAGTAGTCGGCAGCAATAAAGACAAGAGCAGAGTTGTATCTGGATTGGTCTTGTTAGATCAAAACCTCTCCAGCCCACCTTGATCAATAACATACCTTGACGGCTTCTTTAATAACAGAACCGCGTCAAACTGCGGGAATTCATCAGCGGACGCAATAACATTTGACACACACGCAGCGACCTACCAAATTTCTTCTATCGTCGTCCTCCCAACCGGGTATAAAGAGTGCAAGGCATATCGTCACAAGAATTCCAACAATGAGATTTCCGTTCACGGCTTCAGGCCAGTTATTCGTGTACCATTCAATCATTGCCGATCGATTATTATCGTCGATCAGCCTTAATCTTTTCAGCAAGGAAAACCAACTGTAGAGTGCATCTGTAGCCGCGATTTGACGATCATCAAGCGATGGACACACAAGCCATCCAAGATATTTGCAAATTTCATCCGTCTTTGTGTCGACGTCGTCCTGCTGCATATTGATACACCAGTGCTGGACCACTGTACTAATGCAGCTCCATAGAAATCGCGGGTAAAAATAACTCAACAGCCAGGCTTCAGCGCGACGGATCATGACCTCATTGTATAAACCATTATATACGTGAGATGAAAATATGCCTTGTAACTCGGCACAGATTTCTTGCACAGGCTTCTCTGGATTCATTAGCAGAGTCGCTGCCGGAATCAAACCAGAAGGCCAATGCTGTGTGATCAATCTCAGTATGCATGGCCAGAACTAGGCGAACAGATCATCTTACCTCGGTAATGCTATTGTCAACCAGGAGACATGTACAGACCGAAAACACGCGCCAATCCGCCAGTACAAGGACTGTATCGGCCATCGTGTGGTAGAGAGGAGTAAAGAGACGTGGTTCGTGCATTAGCAACTGGACAAGAGAAGTGTCAAGTAACCGGTCCTGCAGTTCTGCAGGCTTTGTTAAGCCACTCGTTAGGCTTTCCAAAGCATCATAGAACTCGGTGTCTAGCAGCTCGTTGAACTGAAGGCAAAGTCTACATCGGTGTGTTCAGTTTTCTTGTCTACTTTTTCTCTTTTTCCCATGGTTACCTTGCTCTCGTTTGGCACGACCATGACCGATAAAGCGACCGATGGCTCATCAAGTACCTCAGAAAGCGTGGAGAGAAATGCTGCGTCCGCCTCCAATGCAGTGGATCGTCTGGCTGCGTTGTATGATCCAAGGCATAATCGACCAGTTTCTCAATGACGCGCCCTGTACTATCATGCACCAGCAGTAAACTGCGATCCAGAACCTGCCGTAGCCGTCTCGACTGCCACGTTCGTTTAGTGAATGGAATTTGTTGCGTGTACACCGTCACTTACTGATACACGCCCGTTTCTTTGGTCTAGTGCACTGAGGAACCGTTCGTAAGCGTTTCTTTCAGACCGACCTGATTGAGTGAGCCGTCGTAATCGATGAATACACCAAAGAATGGACCTTTATTCTTGCTGAGAAAGAGAGCTGAAATGAAAAGAAGCATCACCTTTTTTTTTTTTTTTTACCTTGGTTGGGTCTCGAGCGGTTGCTGTTTGGATACGTGTTGAAGTTTCGCATACGCCATTAAACATGCCAACAATTGCTCTGCAACGCGCGGATTAGCTGCAATAGACGGATGTTTCTAGCATTGGGGGATTTTAGTACGTTATTACTACTGCTACCAGCAGTAGCCGATTTACCGAAGCAGCTGTGAGAATGTAACCTGCTTGTGGGTACTGTATAGCGGCATCGTTGGCATTGCAGAGACGCTGTCTTTCTCTTTTTGAGTATGGCGGAACCGTTCGCGGCTCTGTCACGACGCACCTTGTGCAAGTTGGTCAAAGCGTCAAGTATGTTTTCAAAGGCGTTGAGTTCTAGTGCACGCTGAAAGCGAGACCAGTCCATCCCTACTACTACTACTATTACTGTGAAACAAAAAGTAAGAGAAGTGACTTTTTTCCCTTCTTCTTGTGTTTTTTATTAGTGATCCATAATACAATACAAAAAAAGGCCCATTTGCTCATCATCATGAATATATATAAATGTTATATAGAAAAAGAAAAAAAAGAAAAATAAAGTATATATATAAAATAAATGGTGGAAGTTTTGGAGAGAAAGAGTAAATAAAACATGTAAAGAAATAGATTAGATATGACGCGTAAATTTGAGAGACAAGGAGTGGCATGAGGTATCATCATAGGAAAGATAAAGAAAAATAGAGAAAGTAGATGGAGCATATTAGGATTGCTGGTTTACAATGTTGGGAACCGCATTGTACTTGCTGCGGTACGGAGGAGACGAGTACGGCGCTTGCTGAGAGCTAGGCGATGGCAACACGGGCGTCGGTGGACCTTGTGCCATATAATGAGGCGAATGTCCCGCAGACGACGCAGAGCTGTAGCGAGACCGAGTCCAATCCGCGGCAGCTGCCACCGTAGCAGAAGGGTCGATGAGTCCAGGATGATGCTGCGCATGCGACAAGCCGTGGTGGAGTTTGTTGCCGCCCTCTGGCATAGCTGGTGTAGGAGGGTTGAATTCGCCAGTGTACATGTCAGGCGATGATGATTCAGAAGACGAAGGATCTGATGACATGCTGGGTACCATGTATGGATGTTGCTGTTGATAAGTAGGCACAGTGCTAGTTGTACTCGTTGCTGTTGTGGATACAGGAGGTGGATGATGATGATGTGGTGCGGATGGAGGAGGACCAGTTGGAGTCGGAGGCATCACGGACATCGAAGCGAAGCCCGGATGATAATACGGATAAGCCGAACCGTATTCACCAGGCATCATACTTGGTGGAGTGATTGGTGGACGAGAAAAGGACATGTGAAATCGATCATCGACTGAATGAGAGCTTGCGGGTTGCTGTGGCTGCTGCTGCTGTTGTTGTTGTTGAGAAGAAGAAGCAGTAGGAGGAGGAGGAGGAGGCGGTGGTGGTGGTGCTGCTACCGCACCAGCCGTGGCAGCAGCAGCAGACATTGGCATTTCATAACGCTCATGGCTATCTGAATAATGGCCTGGGCTACGTCCACGAACAACGAGCGGCGCAGATTGGCAAGTTGCGATCTTGACTTGCTGACCGCCATCGATTTCTGCATAAAGATCGATAATACACACATAGTACTGTTGCGCAGCGCGTCTCTTGCCATTGTTCGCCGTCGCCGTCTTGAACTGGATGCGCTCAAAAGTGACGATATTATTGTTGGTCCCAACCGTGCTCATACTCAGGTTACCGCCCGGTGTGATCGGTCTAGGCATCGGCGTCGTCTGAGGTCCCTTGTCACGCTTGGGCGTGTGCTGAACCAGCTCGATCTTTTTGTCGCTGTTGGAAACTCGCGCAGAAATCCCTAGCAGAAATCTCTGGACAGGACGGAAAGTACCGTCGACGTGCACAAGGCACTGCTGCCATTGATCGGGTCCTCCTCCTCCTCCATAATAGTGTGTCGCTGTTGCCGGCAGCCCGTGAATCGAGAATGCGCTGCTGACTTGGAAGTAATTGCGTCGATAGCACGTCCAATCATTGTCGGCCAAAAAGAATCCACGGTCAAATTTCGATTGAATACGAACATTTAACCTTGGATTCATTGTCCGAAATCAGCCCACGCATTTCTCCCACACAATAACGCAGCTCTTTCACTTACAAGGTGGACCTATCCAGAGCATACAGATTTTCGCACGTCTTGGTTGAGCTAAACACAGGTCCTGTTTCGGGCGAAAAGAGCGTATGGTCACTACGTCCACGTTTTCTAGCAGCCAACATAGGCGGTGGATACGGGAGTGAGTGGAACGTGTAGCCCGAGGCTCTTTTGTCCCCTGTAGACGATTGCGGGGAATCTCCTGGAATAGGACGTGGTGTGCCTGGTTGAGAAAGGGCCATCATACTGTTTGCATATATACGTGTGAGATACACGACAAAAGCCAATTTAAAAAGCGCAATTATATTACCCAGGCAACCGAGCTTCCGAATCTGGTTTCCCGAGTGGTAAAAAGCTAGGACCAGCCGTAGTTTGATGCCTTTTGGATGGAAGAAACATGTAAATCATGTGAATTCGATAATCTCATAGAGTCTTCTTACATAGGTGGGTGCATAGGACCGCTTTGCGGAAAAGGAGTGTGTTCCATGGTGGGTACAGGTTGATAATGCTGCAAAGGCTGTGGCTGCTGAGACGAATGATCAACGGACGTATTCTGCAACTGTGCTTGCTGCCATTGTTTCGTATCTTGAACTGGGTTCATAGGGATAAATGCTTGCTTGCAATTGGGGAATTTTTTTTCAAATCGAATATAGACAAGGTATATAGATATATACGATATCAAGAATCACAGATTCTCAGAGTTTCGATGAAAATTAGAAGAGAAAACAAAAAAAGGGAAAAAAGAAAAAACGCAACCAGGCAACAAAATGAGACGGGGCGAAAAGAAAAGAGTTGAGAAAAAGGGAACCGAATTAAACAGATGGTTTTTTATGGGTTACTACATCGGGACATGAAACATTAGAACAATAAGGTTGAGAGGCAGAACAAGATCGGCCAAGTGCGAACCTGATCCAGCTTAAGCTTGTGACAATGCTATGAATGGCGACTGACAACGTGCACTGATTATGCCCAACCATATTGGGATAATTCGCTTTTCAAACGACGACCCGCAACCCACGCATTCCCTTTTTTATGGCCCCTGCAGGCACAACTTTCTTTCTCTTTTTTTCCCACCACGTGTATCTCTTGGGTGTTTCTTGATCTATTACCTGACATCGATTAGTCACGAAATAAGAAGAAAGTACAAATGGAAGCTTTCTTGATTGATATCTTTTCGTCGGCTTTTTGTGTGACAGATAACCCATTTAAAGCAATATCTGGTCTTTATGGGATTACTGGGGCATACCTCATTCTCCCTCTCGCTTGAACCACCCCCCCCAAAAAAAAGCAAAGTGGCAATTGTTGATGTTATCGTCTGTTGTTGTTGTGGTTGTCGTCCGTGCGTATGTGTTCCCCCTGTTCTACTTTACACAAGCCCCCCCGCTTTTTGTGTCGCTCTTCCATCTCCGCTGTAACCTCTTTACAAGAAGGGTCTGTTATGTAATAATATGGAAAAAGAAAAGAGAGTACAGCATTTTCCCAGCTGAATTGGCGTGAAGCCATCAATGCTTGACGTGTGCTGCGAAGAGGCCCCGTCTGCGGGAAAACATTATCCAGCCTGGCGCCGCTCACCAATTTTTTACTGGTTGATCGCGATCCATATTTGCACTGGAGAGGAAAGACTATTTGCGCTGAGATCGAATGCTGATTTGCATGGGAGTCGCGTTTGATTGGCGGAAGTTTGGCGACGACAACAGCCACGTTTTCGAAAGACGTGGAACGCGTATATCCTTTGTTGGTTTAGAGCCGGTGGCCATTGCTGTAAGGGCAGCATTTGCGCTGATGAGTTGCATGGATAGTAACACATATTCACCTCCAATACGCATAAATACAGCAGCTGCAAAGTAGTACGCCAGCAGGGCAGAAAGGCTGGGGGGCGGCGCGGGTCTCCCCCCAGCAACCATAATACTGGTTCCTCCTTTTTTTCATTTTTTTTATAGTTAATTGACATGTATTATACGTCAATGGACAGACAGAGCGATTGTGGCAGCTTTCATCTTAATGACAACAATACGATCATCAAATCCACCCTTACAAGCTACGGAACATGATGGCCCGTCGTTTTTGTTTGGTTTGCTTGCAACCAGCGTGGCACAAGCATCTGGTAATTACGGACTATTGATTTGGATACCATTGACCTGCACGTACAGTTATTTCCTCCTCTGGCTGCCCATATGTGGCCGTCCCAAGAGACTCGCCGTATTTATTGATATCGCATATCTTCAGTTCTGTGGGACCGGGCCATTGTGTACGAGAATCAGATTTTCCTTTCTACATCGTAAGTTTCTTGGAAGATTGTTGATCGTGAGGTAAATTAGCTTTGCATGAACAAGGCGTGCCGCAGAACAGACGAAACCAGTCAACGTTCAAAGTTAACAGCAAGGAGCGCGCACGTCCAGCAAATGCTTCTTCGTCACTGTCTGGATCAGGATTTCATGCCGCATTCTACCACCGCATCGGCACTGCACTGTTGAGCAACTTACTGCGCGTAGCTGCAAACTAACGCCAGCTTTTCTTACCTGCTTTTCCACGCATTCTTCCTTCCAATTTGAAACACTTCTTGAATTTCGAGTTGATAAAGTGTTGAAAGGGCAGACTTTGTGCATGCGCTGACTGTCCATACGGGCTGATGCATGCTTCGAGCCCTTCAGGCAGGCTGCTTCCTTGGAGTCAGTCGGCAACGGCATGGGGCCAATTTATCCTGGACAAGGACGCTAGGAGACTGCCGTACTGATCAAACTTCAACGTCAGAGCACTGTAGAAACCGTACATGAACTTACAATATTTGGAGGCCACGGTTCCAATGCGTTTTGGCCAAACAGTTGCCAAGACATCTCCAGACTCGGAAGTCACATGCGTCTTCGTCTTTTCTTCAGAGTGGGCACACCCTTTCCAAGAGCCTACCTCCGTCTAGGAGGTGGTCCTGAATCGCGGTTGGCGAAGCCGTGCAAACAGGTCATGGCATTGCCATTGTATCCTGTTTGGGATAAAACGAGGAAAAGGAGGTAACGGGTGGGAGATAGCGGACGTGCTGCTGGACGTATCCCTTCAAGACGAAGGCAGGTCGATAAGAGCGCGACCTGCCGAACGACAACTGACGCAATTTAACCTTCCAAGCTGGACGCCCATCGATCGTTGCACTGTCGGTAATGACACCCCTGAATCTCAAATCGTGAGGTGAAACTGACACTCGTACGTCTACGGCGACGTGACTTGACTGGCAAGACATGTCGAAGAAACGCGCTGTATAAAGAGTGAAATGGACGATGTCTATGATAGGTGCAATAACGATGTGTCGTTTGCACTGTGGTGATCTTACGCCATTCAGGTACACGTCACCGCGATGTCGGATTCTCCAGGCAATCCCTCGGCTCTGTGCTTTTCTTTCCCTTGTTCAGACTCAGGTGTCCCGTATCAGAACGTGTCCCAAGTGTAAAGAGTAGACACGTTGTTCTTCTAAATTATTACCGCGGCTTTGTCGATCAAAACTCTCTTGTGATACAGTCGATCCGAAGGGGGACGAATACAAACAATGCTGCATAATGCTGCGTGAACCCAAGCTATGCAGCACAGAATGCTTCATGCTGTAAATCAAAAGCATTCCAAAAAGTCGGAATTATCAGCTTTTTTTATTGTCAAAATTGTCAAAACTAATTGTACATTCCAGGATGCCCTGCCCCTATTTTGGTACTCCCCGTATTTTTCTATATGGGGATGGGATTGTTTGCTTGTATAAAAAACAGGTATAATAGATGATGCGTAGATATTTTTGTTGGTATATATGACATCAATTATTGACGTGTACGCCATGGTGTGATGAAATTCGTATTCTTGCTCTTGGCCTTGGTCATGCGAACCTCCACTTGATTTCCTTCGTTGTCCACTGGAACCAAAAATTTGTTGCCATCCTTGATACCATGACCAAAAGATCCCGGTGACAAACCACGACGAAATGGTGTCGACCTTGATTCTCGCAAAGGAGTTGGCCCCCGCTTCAGGCCGCCGATGCCACCTGCAGCAGCACCACCACGGATGCACACGATGCCACCTTCCGTTCGCAGCATGCCTTCACGAATTCCATTGCCGCCTTCTGGAGAATCCGTAATAGACACTTGATGCCGCGGAACAAAATTGCCTTGCTCTAACAGAGCGTGATCCCGCAAAAACTGCGACAGTTCCACCCAGCCGCCGCCCACGCGCACCATTACCATTCGGCTTCGCAATATCCGGCAATACGCTAACTTTGGATTCACTGTCCCAAACCAATACTTTCCGACTTCGCCTGGAACCATCTTGACTCGCACTCGATACGGCGAATCATTCACAATGTTACCCACCGCAACGTCGAGATCATTCTTTGGATCTGCCACATACGTCTCTGGACTGCTTGTATCTGCTCGCTGACGAGGTGTAGGCGAAGGTCGAGCTGGCGGCAGCTTCCTTGTGGTCGTCGATGCTGTCCGTGCTGGCTTTGGCGCCAATGCTGACTTTGGTCTGTATCCCCGCGCTGTCCCTGGCCGTGGTGTCGATTGGTTAGGCATTGGCTTATTGTCGAAAACAGGCATCGATGCGCGTTTCGTTAATGCTGCTCTGCGTCCCAAGCTTTCTTGGGCCAGTCGACTGTTTAAATTAAGAGGAGGTAAAGTTCCAACACGGTTCTGAAGATCTGCTCGTCTTGCTGCGGCCAGCGCTTGCAATTGTGCCCATTTCCGTTTCATTTCTTCCATACAATCGACCACACGCTTGTCCGTTGCTAGCGGGAGTGCCACCTCGTCTGCTTCCTCTACGAGCTCAACAATCTTTGGCTCATAATACCGATACCGCGTATCAAGATCAATCAACATGGCTTGCAGATCCACTCGACTGGGTGCGCCATCTACGATGCGCGCATATTTCGGTGAGGCACGCTCAATAACTTCGCCGAGCGCAGATAACATGACTTCCAATTCTTCAACTACAGTCAGGAACGTCTCCAGCTTTTCCGCGGCTGCAATCGCATCACGCTTCATGCGCATAATATCCACAAGACTGCGTACAGCTGCTGCAATCTCCGCTCGCTGTCCTGCGAATGTGCCCTCCCGATCTGCGTTCTTGCCAAGCATCGTATCCAGTTCTTGAAGTCTGGTCTGCAAAAATTGCTCCTTGTCGCGCTCCAGGCTATCCAGCTCTGTCTTGGCTGCCAACAACTCTGGCTCTATAGGCATCATGGACAACGGACATGTTGTCACGAGCTTGAGATCGTTTTGCTCAGCTGCCTTCAGCACTTCTTCAGTAAACGTCCCACCAAGCTGCAACGCGTTTGCTCGTTCTTTGAGATGTCCGACAAGCATTACTATTTCCTTGATTTTCCTGGCAATTTCAACGTCTTGTCGAGAAGCCTGCAACGCCGATTTGGCCTCCTCCAAACGGCGCAGTAATTGATTCCACTCGTTCAAGACAGCCTCTTCTTTGGCTTTCAGTGCGTCTTTGACCTGGTCGGGGTCGACCCTGATTTCCCGCAAGTCCAATGGCTGTCCGTCCCTGCCTGCCAAAATACGCGGTGCCATGGCCTGAAAGGCTCGGATCGTTGGCTGTATCTCTGACAGTTTACTTTCAAATACTTCCATCTCTGCACGCACTTCTGCTTCGTCATTGACACACACGTCTGTTGACATTTGCGACATGGCATTTCCGCATTGGCCCATCCAGGCAAGGAGATCACTGGCCGCTTTAGCATAGACCTTGGTTTTCCGTACGAAAGCCGCCTGTCGCTTCTCGACCGCAATTGTATTGACGAGTTGCCCCAGACTATCTTCGATTCGTCGAATAGGCCCTCTCACCGATTGTTCGTCGTAGCCTTGAAGTCGCAACGCCTGTGCATCACGCTCAAGTTGCTTCAAGCGCTGTTGGAAGTTTTGAACTTGGGCTTCCGAAGCGGCATTGTTGTTTTGAACGGAAACAAATGTTTTCTCGATCTCATCCATGCCTTTTGCTGCAAAATCGCTGCTGCCAACCACTGCCATACGACGGTGGATCTCCTCTTTCCTTTCCTGGACGTCACCAAAGAGATGGTCTGCCTCGGCCAAGAATGCGCTGAACGCCAGCGCGTCGTTGGCGTTTTTCCTCAGCGCATTAAGATTCTTAAGAACGGTTTGTGCCTGACCGACCAGCGCCACTTGTCGATCCCGTGCGCAAGCGTAGTTTGCTGTCTCGAGTGGATCATCACGGTTTCGAGCTGCTTGACTTATTTCTTTTCCCGTCGCATCCAGAATCTTCAAGGCTTCCTTGACTTTGGCTTCAATTTTATCCAGGTCGGCATCCGTCCACCCAGCTTTGGTAAGTTCAGCAATTTCCTCGTTCAATCCGGCAAGATGCCCATTCTCCACCATGCTCAAACGCCGCTGTCGTTGATACCATGCCTTCACTCCCTCTGCAAAGGATTCCAACTCTTGCATATCCATACCGAGCTGTTGCCAGTCTTTTTCTAGCTTTTCTTGCTCAGCCTTCAATTCGTTCGGATTATCCACCTTGTCCTTTTTGAGTGTACGAAATCCAGACCGTAATGCGTCCAGCTGACGGCTTCGACCATAATAAGATGCCGTCAGTTTCTCCAGCGCTGTATTGAGCATCTCAAGTCGCTGCCTGTCCTGCTCCTCAGATTGGCCCGTCATGAACCCACACGACTGCTTAAGCCCTGGCAACGACGCCCGTGTCTCGTTGACAAAGGCTCGCAAGGTATTCATGGTCTCAACATAATTATTGCCGTCTTCTTTTGTCTTTCGCACGGCAGCTAATGCCTCTCCAAGTTCATCCAAAGTTTCCCGCAACCTGTCAAAGACATTCATCAGATATTGCGATGCATCTTCGAGCGATTCCCGATCAATTGGGGACGGCCCACTTGTCTTTTCCTCGGCCTCTAGTAAGTTTTGTATCTTGGTCAAGACGTCAATAGTCTCGTTCTCTTTGCCGTTTTTTAATTTTTCGAGCAAATTGTCGCGGTCTCGCTCAAACCGACTCACGTCCTCTATGCTCAGCAAACTAGCATCGACAGAAGCATCCATCTTTGCCTTCTGGACATTCTTCAGGCGATTATCGGCCCACTCACTCAGACGTGTGGCATCATCCAGGAGCTGCTTTGCGCATCGATGAAGTTGCAGGACATGTCGAAGTGCATGAAGCGCATGATCTAGGTTTTCGCCAAGCAAAACCAGCTCTTCACGCTTGCTGCTTATCAATTCACGTATTGCAGCATTTGATTCCTCATTCTCTGTCTTATCCACGTCCAGTGCATGGAACGGATACGGTATGCGTGCAGCAGCCGTTGTCACCAGTTGCACGATGCGTTCATGCATTGCCTGAACACGGCCTGTTATTTCACGATCATTGTCTTCCGGTTTTACATTGTCTTGCGCTTCTTGCATATCCGCCATCAATTGCTCTGCGTCGTTCCACACTAGATGAACCTGATACAAAAAGTCCATCACCTTGAGCCGTTGTTCCACTACTTGCCGTGCAAATGATATACGCTTGGACAAGTCCTCAAAGCGTTGCTCACAGTCGACCTGCTGCTTTTCGAGATGTCGAGGAATATTCACGGTTGCTGTGTCCTCCATGTCTCTGAAAGCATCCACAGTCGTGGTGAACTGACCCTGGTCAAACTCGTTCTTTTTCTGCTCCAGCATCAGCAACCGTTGAATTACAAGCTCCTTGAGCCTCTCCTTTGCCATTAGTTGCTCACGATGAAGCATGTCCTGACCCTCATCGCCACCTCGCTGCCAGTCATCCTCAGCAACATGCCACCGAGCGCTATTTCGGATAAACTCCTCAACTTCCTGATCTGCGTCTCTCAGCCATGCATTGGTCTTTTCTAGTTCTGCCTGCCACAGTAATCGTAGGTTTAGCACGCTCAGAGCGCCACCTTTCCGTCGCAGCGAATGCATCAACCGCTCCAAGGCATTGACGGTGGTCAAGGTTATTTCAATAGTTGTTGTGTCGGCGGGACTGAGATCTTTGCTGGACCGGTTGGCGTTGGTTAGTGTTTTGACGTGTGCACGTAGTCTGGCCATGTCGTTTTCGTTGAAGGCCTCAATTTCTTTCTGCAGCATGTTATGAGCCGCGTTCAATTGGTCGACCTCTTCCTTGGTAGTTGAAACCTGCTGAGCAAGAGGTTCAGGTACCGTGATCTCTTCCAGCTTTTGCTCACGAATATCGATCCACTGTCGTATCCGCTGTGCTTCTGCGAACCATACGCGTACTTCCTCCACCCAAGTTCTGACAAGATTATTCCTTTTCGTCAATGCATCAATGTGAACCTGGTAGGCCTCATCTTTAGGCACGTTGTGGGTATTGTCCCCGCCAGGGACCACGACAAGGTCCTGAAACGACCCGAATATGTCCTGGATCATGGAGGCTGCCCTCTCCACACGCATTTCCATTTCCTCAATATCAGTCTCGCTTGACGCTGATGTGGTCTTAACGATTTTGGCTTGCACATAGTCCAGTTCATTGCGTACCGACAAGCATCGTTGACCAAACAGAAAGCCACGTTGAAATGCAGCTAATTGATGACTGCATTTATCAGCGTCACTCAACAACGCTCGGTACGCCTGATCCACCTGTGCTGTCCGTGACGCCACCATGGCATTGTCCTGTCGCCAGACAGGGTCAAGTTCATGCTCCACATAGTAATGGAATTGAGCCAGCTCATCATTCGTAAACGCTTGCAACATGACCTGAAATGCTGCAAAATTCTTTTCGAACCCACGTAAATCGTCTTCAGCAGCTTGTAATGGATGAAGCAGATGCGTTTCGCCCGGGTTCTCCGTTGTCGCGTGACTCTCGGTTTCATCCGAGGACTCGAGTTCCGGTGTCATCATGGACGACGCAGAGGACAGACTTCTGCTTCGCATAGTCGCTGATCGATGGTAATGGCTGGATCTCGTCGGTATCATGAACATGAGGCGATTATGCAGATGTGCAATCTTCTCCAGTATACTTGTGACACGCGAGTCGAACTCTTCGTCATCCGTGGCGGCGTTCCCTGGCCGAGTTGTCTTTGTGACACGCAGCTGCTGTACGCTGTAGGTTGATGTCACAGTTTTCATCCTTGTTGTATACGGCTGCTCATCGTCCTCTTCAGATGCTGTATTGGAAAGTATTGAAGAAGAAGGAGTTGCTGTTAACGCTGCAGTGTCCCCAGGTGGATCGTCTTCTGTGGCAGTTGCATTCTGCCACTGTTCAATATCGCTTTTCCGCCTCGCTCGTATATCCTTCAGCTGGTGCCGTCCATTAACACGCCGAATGAACTCCATTAAATATGCCATAATGGAGACTCGATCAACTCGTATTGCATCTGCGAGCAATACCGGATCGAGCAACACAGGCACCCCGAAAGCGTCCTCGGCACGTCGGAATGCCGTATCAAGTCGACTCCGCCACTGGCTCCGATCATCGTTCTTTGTGAGAAAAGTTGGTAAGTCTTGTGCGCTGTCGGGGTCGTGGCAGTGTAGCAATGCGAGGAAGGCGAGGCCGTCCTGCCAAGCGTCATCACAGTCGCATATGGGTGGCAATAAGGAAGCATCGATATAGTCTACCAAAACAAGTTGAGACCAGGTGAGAAGGATGGATTGGATATCGTCTGGTGACATGAATCTGCTGTATGGAAGGTCGAGTGTAGAAAGTACCTGTGTTACAAAAACTCAATTAACACAATCGACGAGAGCAAGGTGCAATAAATAGACAGTTTACGCTCATCGTACATGGGAACGAATGAAGGATAGCGAGTCGTCATACGATTGGATGAGATCTGCTTGATATTGCGTGAGTATGAAACATAGGAGGCTCATCAGTTGGTCTCGGTCGCCACGGACGATGGCATCCGTGGAAATGGGTATTTCAAGTTCTCCAAGGCGCAGCCAGCTTTGAAGCAATGCATATGCATGACGTATATTACTTTGCATGTGATTTTCTTCGGCTAGTGGTGGGTATCGATGCGCGACCTTGGCTATCAACTTTGACAACACTTTGCCATCGCGCAGTTCGTCTAATGTTGCCACAGGCGCTTCGTCATTCAGTTGGTAACTAATCCAGCGTAATAATGTGGATTCTCGCAGATGACGGTGTTCTGGTGAGACTGCATGCGGAAGCAAAGGATTGAAGTGTAGCGAAAAGCATCGATCGATGGTGGATGGCGTGTGGGTAGTGGCAAAGCGTTTCGTAGTTTCAACATTTGAGATGGTTGATTCAATGTCGAAATCCGTGGGCATCCGAGGAATGAATTACAACAGAAAGAAAAAGGAAAAAGAAAATAAGCAAGTGACAAGGAGAATGGTCTGCTTAGAACAAAGCGTATTGTTCGAAAGGGGAGACCAAAATAAGGGGTTTGTGTTTTGGAGGGGCAAGTTTTAGCGGTGGAAATGCAACAGCCAGGATCGAAACAGGAGGACTGTGCGAGAAAAACCAAACAGGCAGAAGGAGAAGCAGGGTAACCAGGTCGTCAATACTCTAAACGTGCATGCATTGGCCTCCGAACATATAGATGTGGCACAACACTCAAGGCTCCACTACACCAACACGTTCTGCTTGCTCCCGCCACTTCCGAGTATGAAGCCGGGGCATCTTGTGATACGTTTTTCGGAAAACTTTGTTTTTGAGATGGAGCACCCAAACTTTGTTCAGGAACCGTCTCTGGAAAACACCCACACACAAATAAGGCAGTGCACCGCTAGAGTTTGCTGCTATTGACACAACTATGCGTTGATGCTGCATGAAAAGATCGGAAAGCGATTTGCTTGTTTGGTTACATCTGCAAACACATTAGTCATGTAAAGAAATGCTTACTTACGGAGAGCCATGTGGACTAACCAGCGGCAGGGCAACACGAAGCTCATCGGCAAACGGCATTTACACTGGCATGAAGAGAGACGAAAAACAGTGTATTCTTTTTTTAAAGTGCAGTGCGCTCATTTTGAGTTTTGATGACGCACAAATTGATATGCCCATTGTTGGTAATGTACATCAGTCAAAAACGTAACGCAATCTACACTGCCACGGCGTATGCCCTATTCGCTTCTTGACGATCATAATGGCGCGACTTGTCTTCCCTGATACACCTTGTACTCCAGTCTTGGCATACCAATGCGCCAAGCGGTCAGACAGTGAGTCAGTTGTACGATATTGGACAACTTGTGCGCGCCACGGTTTACCCTCTGTCAGGGGCATGATAGCTCCCATTCATAAGTGAGTTGACTGTGTATGCTCCTACGCAGGATCCCTTCTTCGCCGAAAACACAAGTGAAGTAAACAAGCCTGCGCCTGTAACGACCCAAGGATTAGGTTCAATCGGCATTATCTTTGTTCACTACAGAGTTCAGCGCCGTCATAGCCCGTGTCACATGCATTGTGAAATGTAAGTTCGTTCCGTATGTTTTCATTCTTCTGATAGACGGTTTGGACCGACACCGAGTAGTAGCATAACTATGCTTGCTTCTCATGTATGATAATCTGTCCTGACCTACTAAACTTCATGCCCAGAAATTTATGGACGTGTACTGATTAACATGGAAAAAACTGTAGTACGTGCGTGATGTTTATTACTGTATTACATAAGGGGTATTATTGGTAATAATTTTTTAATGTCATGAAGCGCTTCAGCGCATGTACTCTGGAGGAGGTATAGAAGGGATGTTTCCCAAATCGGACGTTGTGTCACCATTGCCCGAAGCCGTGGTACTAGTGACAAGGTACGGATGTTGAGAAGCCCTCTGCATCTGTTCCGCAAAGGCGTAGTAGCACGGACAAAGAAAAGTATGCGGTGGAATGTAAGGTTTGTCAACCGGAGGACCCTGCGTCGGAGATGATGGCGTGGACAAAGAGGATATATTGCTAAACTGCACATCTCCTGGTTCATTGGTTTCGGCTACGTTATCCGATGACGACAGGACCTGACTCGTGTTGTCAATGTCAAAATACGACGGCAACCGGCCAAAATCTTCCTTTAACCGACAGTCGAACACAGTAACTGGTATTTGGAAAGTGAGCATGTCGCATTGCCGTTTGCCTTTCGTTTTGTCACGACTTCTTGTGATACGTAATTTAGAGAACATCGACTGCCAACTAGGAGCGTTTCCAGGCGGATACGTAGCGGAATTAGACTGCTCTGCCAAAGACACGACACTGTCGCTGCTATTGCTTCGGCTTATGGCGGGTGTGGATGAGGAAGAAGAAGGCGAAGGATGTGCGCTGGGGTAAGAAAGGCTCATCTTGACGATAAGATGATGGTAAAACTGGATTTCTGGAAGGTGGGAGGTTGAGTGATGAATATTCTTTTCGCAAGTTGGGGTCGTAAACGTCAAACGATGAGCAATCGTATCATGAAGATGGACAGGACGGCGATTGCTGCCTTTCTCGAACAAACCACGGATGAGGTGAGTTGTGTCTTGTGGTTCCGCTGTACTATCGGAAACTTCTGTCGAGGCCTTGAACTCTAACGGAAACTTGACCTTGCCGCTCCTTGACGCTCGCATCTCTAATTCCTGATAATGATACCTCTCGACAACAAACACCTGCATGCTTTCTACTTGTGCATTTTTGCGGTGAGGCTGAATAATGATTCGAATATGAAATGCGTCGCCCGAGGAAAATGCTGCTTGTTCAACGATAATTTGTACATCGGCAGGTGTAACCTTCTTCTCTAATGTTCTCGAAAGGTCTTGAATGGAATTGTTTGTCAGGAGCGAGTTGGACATGTAGGTCCTAAGCACAAGGACAGTTTCGCATGCACCCCAAGAGTTCAACAACTGTATCCCAGGTCTCGTCACTCGCGCTTCTACAACATGTCGGACTCGGCCGTGTTGATCCTCGATTGTTTCCACAACAGACTATGCATATAAATACATACACGCGTCATTAAATATTGCAAGCTACATGTTGCTACGTTATTAACTTACATTAGGCACGAGAAACATAAAGGGAAAACGGTGTGTCCCAGCTGGCAGCTGAACAACATCCTTGTCTCTCTCCTCTTTATTCAACGACGGTTGTAGAATTTGCACTGTTTTCTCACCCAATGACTTTTCAGCTGTTAGCCGTGTGCCGCGATCACCGATGCCTTTTGGTAGGAAATATGTTTAATACTTAGCAACGACCAAGCGAGAAACAAATGTATTTACCTTCCGGCCAGTAAGTCGTTGCCGTCGACTTTAGAGTAACCGAGACACTGGAGATCTTGGTAGGCCTTGGTAACGAAAGCACGACATTGCCGGAGAATACAGTATGAGCATCTTCATCGGGTGGACCTCGCAAAATGACAGGCTTCAAGGGATCAAAGCTCACATGAGGTTGAGTGATCCTGATGAGGTTCATTGCGAACCGCCACGCTTTTGCTTTTCAATGACTTTGCGGGTTTTGCGGTTTTTTCGTTTATAAAAGGGAAGCAAACAAACACCAGATGCAAGTTTCTTTTTCGGATTTTTTCATGGCGGATCCATTTTTGTGGACCCGAGCGTTCGGTCGATCGGTTGGAATGTACACGTGCCAAAAATTTTTGATTGACAGGCGGCCGTGCGTGGGAAAACCATGCGTTTTGCCCAAAAAGGCTCAGGCACACCACTTTCCTTAAACAATTACCACTTGTTCTTGAGCATTTGTGTTATAAACCTACTTGTGTCGATTATTTATGTACTTTTCGTAACTAATAGAGCTATGGCTTTGGAGGCTTTGAAGCTGATATCGGTTGAACAGACATGCTGGTGAGAAGAAGGAAGGGATGACAATAATACCATATCGAAATTGACTTTGCGCTGAACTCTGATATATCTTGTAAGTCAGTTTCAAATCAAGATCATTAATAAATAAGAGGATGACTTAGACCGCCGGCATTTCCTTTGATACCAGAAGGCAACTCCAAAGACGATCTATACCTTTCGCAGCGTCGCACGCGTACAGTGATACCCAGTAGGGCATTTATATGCCACTGGGTTAATTCGGAGTGCATGTGTTGGATTTTCATCGTCATGTCGTGTACATATGAGCACTGCGGAAACGCTGCACACATTGTTAAGGCTTGCCAAACAAAGCTATGAAAGAGACAATTCTGATCTTTGTCATGGCCTATCTTTGCTATAAGTACAGCATTTGTCGTCTTAATTTACGTTAACTGAATTTTCTTGCACACCGTCAGAACGCAAATGTTGGATTGCACTGAAAGTGAATGAACTTGCTGGCTCATACAGCGATCACGAAGCAGAAGATGTTCTTTTTGTGCAGAGACCTTTTACGCTGATACTTCCTTGATTAGAATGTGGCATCTTTGGGCAGAGCATTGCTGTATTGAAAGGTTAATTTGGCGGGAATGGGCCTAGAACTCGCATGTGGCAATATTTGGGCGTTTCAGCCAAAGGGTATGCAAACAAAAAAAAACATAAATATACTACTGCTATTTTCTATTCCTTGTTACCGGTATCATCATTGTTGCTTAGCCTGGCTCTTTGACGCCATCCATTGAGTTTACTTTATGCAAGCTAAAGATTATTTCAATGTTAGCAGGGATGCCCCATCTCCGGGCTTCTCCTAGAGATGTTGATCCCTTGGTTATCAAATAGTATATGGATCGTGCATAAATCGTCTAATGGAAAAATTTCCAAGTCAACCGATATTTAGCTTATCGCTACAGTAAACAATGTGTACATCATTTCGTTTTTTTCCATAGTGACCTGCAAACGGCAAGTGCTATCTCAAGTTTCCTTTTGCGAGGGCCTTTTTTACTTAAGAATATGACTGTCCCTTTTTAACTGGGCCTTTTATTCTGCGGGTATGTGCAGATTTCTTCTTTTGTGCCAGACAGGAAACCCCTTCTCTCGAAAATGGCTCATCTCGTGATTGGCCGCAAAATTAATGGCACAAGGGATAAGCGCCACCTATCAGCTGAAAAATTTGCGGGACATTTCGGAAGATCATGAGATAACCTTATGCATACCGGAAAAATTATAAAAAGCTCGCCTTTTGACAGACCATTTGCCACGCATCTCTTCCTCCCTTTTCGCAAAACTTTCAACAATTTTGAACTCTTGATCATATCGTTGACTATCGTATCTGTGCCATATCTTGTTGCCGTATCTCAAACTGGTCTGTGCTACTAGGAACCCGTCACAGCGCTCGAAATCCTTGGGACTGCGGCGACTTTTACCTCTATGGCTGGTTCTCCTATATTGGCCTGCTTCCAGTCCGTTCGTATTGGCGTATGTTTGACCGTTGCTCACTTTCTCTGACGTAAACTTTTGCGGATATTTTCGTAGTTGGCGGCCGTGACTTATCAGGCTTTCGGCACTCTTATCCCGTTGTGAATCATCGGTACAAACCTTATCACTTATGTTATGGTCCCTTTCTCGGTGTTAGGTCTGGCTGCTTCCTCTTCCCTTATTGGTTGGCTTGGTCCCTTGGCTGCTGATGCTCTTTACGCCAGCAACTCCTGAAGAAACCTGCAGACTGCCGATTCCCCCTTTCCTGTGACCGGAATTCCCGGGATGGAGTCAATAAAAAAGGGGTAAGGAGCGCTGATGCGTGGCCCACCTCACGTTGTTCTGCTGAGCAATAGTGGGGCCCCATACGGCGCTTGCGAACGCGATTATGCGTCTTTGGATGAGTGGCTGGCGGGTAAGGAGCATCCGGTCATGTGGTGTGGTCCCTCGTGTTCCCCTGTTTGGTCTCCTCTTTGGAAACTTTCAAGGACCCACAGAGGCCGAGAACCCAGTTTCTCAGGCTGTCCCTTGTAGCCATGCCACCTTGCCTGCGGGAGATACAAGAATGGACGCTCAAGGCTGAATTGGCAACCCTTGAAGGCAGAAGAAGTTGAGAACACTGGGTGATCTTAGGACCCAAACAGAAGACGCAAGTAAAACAGTACGCACCCAGATCTTTTTCCCCACGGTCTTGGGGTTTCTAGAGGCGTTTTTGTAATATCTCGGTGTGATCATGCAGAGATGAAGGACTAGAAGTTGCATATGGAGACAGAAGAGGTCATGCATCGATGCAAAGTCCATCGGCTATGACACAAAGTGATCCTACCAAAAGGTATAAACGAGATCATGTTGCTGCTGTGCACCGAAAGCCTTCAATGCGTTTCGGTGGTACAGGAGGCAAATTGCTTTCTTCAGAGCCTCTCCGGGAGTACCTTCCAGGAGTAAGTCATATGCTTCTAAAATGGCAAACGAGAAGCAAGTATTTGATATGCTGCATACGTGCTGCTGAACGTGTCGACTGAAAGCCAATTTCAGCAAATGACAAGCAGGTAGTGCACCGCAACAACGTCGGATCACATGCTAATTAGTCGCGATATTGATTATATTTACAGTTGGTGCAAAACGTATCCTAAATAGCGCAAAAGTGAAATGAAGGCACCACACTTTGATTTATGCGCTTGGCACGTACTGTTGTTACTAGAACTCCTCTTCAGTAAGTGCGTCCGATTTAAAGCAATGTCTGGAGATTGTGCGGCAAGCCGAAAGCAGTCATATGATTCGAAATTTTGCATGAGCTTCAAAAAAGAACTCGGCCTTCAAAGTTCAGGACGCATACGATACAGGAATGCCACTCATTGTACTTACGGGGTACCCTTGCAGCGGCAAAACGCAACGAGCAAAAGAGATTGAGCAATACCTGCTGGACCGCTTAAAAAATGAAAACAAGTCCATGCGCATCCACATTATCAACGATGAATCACTAAACATCAGCAAAGATGCCTATAAAGGTTACTAACAGCACCTGCAACACTGATGCATAAGCACGCATTGACATTCCCCATTTTCTAGACGCACGTGAAGAAAAGAAAGCACGCGGCGCGATGCTGTCAGCTGTGGAACGACTGCTTTCGAGGGAAGACATTGTGATTGCCGATGGCATGAACTATATCAAAGGATTCCGCTACCAATTATATTGCGTTGCCCGAGCCATCAGCACACCGCATTGCGTGGTATAGTCTAGAGCGCTTATAGGCACGATAGGATATGCTGATGGTCGAGGGCAATGACAGGTACATGCAGGAACACCGGTTGCCATTGCAAAGGAGTGGAACGAAAAGCGGGGAGCTGCGGGCTATGAGCAGACGGTGTAGGTAAAAAAGGAGGAGATTTTTTTAAAGTGGCATGATTGAACAAGAGCAGCTGACCGACGCTGTTGATCATAAGCATGGATGAGCTGATAACACGATATGAGGAGCCTGAAGCACGAAACCGGTGGGATTCTCCATTATTCACAGTGATTTATGATGACCTCGCCGTTCCTGGTGACAAAATATGGGACGCAGTTATTCTGAGGAAACCTCCACCACCCAACATGTCAACCATCTCGGTAAGATAGGAGTTGTTCATGCTGTGATGGGCATATCTGTATCTTAACGAGATTTCTCCTTCTTCCACAGAAACCCGTTTCGGATACCAATTATGTGTATGAACTGGATAGAGTGACATTGGAAGTCATCAATGCCTTTGTAGAGGGACAAAAGGAGTACGGTGTTGGTGGTCTTCCGATGGCTGTGCCTGGGGCTTCACAGAAAGTAATCAATCCGTCGCGGACGGTGACCTTGTCCGAGCTTCGACGGTTACGAAAACAGTTTGTGTCGATAAACAAGATGCGAACAACTCTAGATACAAGTCGTCTTGCGGATCTCTTTATAGATTATCTGAATACAAATTTGGCATAAGAAGAAAAGTCTTACCCTTTCGGACAGTATGAGAGAGACAGTCAAGAATCCAGTATTATCATTGCATTTCTCTGGTTATTCGCTAAAGATGGACGGAATATTACGTAGTCGATAGAACAAAGACATGCGCTTTAAATCAAACTAAATAAATGTACGTAACCCATGTGACATAATGTTGATAAAGAAGAAAGCCAAGTTCATCGAACAATGACTTTTACTGCGTTATCGCTGCGGGAGCGAGTGGATGTAGACACATAGCGGAGCTTTTGAAATGAAGGAAAGGAAAGAAGTGGAAAAAACGAATCTGATATCTGATTGGGCGAAGATCAGCTTTACTAAGCTTTAAAGCCCAGTTAGCGCGCATGTCCCCGAAATTTTGATTTTTCACGGTATATAAAAGGCCGGGGTTTCTCGTGTTCAGTTGGTATCTCTCTCTTTCTCTCTAAAAAAATGGGTAAGTGCGGGAAAGACGGCTAAAGTCCAGGTTTGTGCCTGACTGACTTGCGTCCTGTAGTCGCTCAAGTTCAAAAGCCTGCTCCCGAGTTCACCCTCCCTGCTGTTGTCGACGGTGAGTTCAAGGATATCTCCTTGAAGGACTACCGCGGCAAGTACGTTGTCCTCTTCTGGTACCCCATGGACTTCACGTTCGTCTGCCCCACCGAAATCCTTGCCTTCTCTGACCGTGTCAAGGAATTCGAGGCTTTGGACACTGTTGTCCTTGCTGCTTCCACCGACTCTGGTATGTTTTGTTTGTCCGACAGGTTGGACGCGTCAGCCAGTTCCTGATTGCTCACTTGCGTTCTTTGTTGACAGAATTCTCTCACTTGGCTTGGATCAACACTCCTCGCAAGCAGGGTGGTCTTGGTGAAATGAAGATCCCTATCCTTGCTGACAAGACCAAGAACGTCGCTCGTGAATACGGTGTCCTTATTGAAGAAGCCGGTGTCGCTCTTCGTGGTACGTATTTGTAATCGCTTTTTTGCCTCTTTCTTTAGATCTCGTCCTCTAAATTCCAAAGTATAGGTCTTTTCATCATTGACCCCAACGGTACTGTTCGCCAGATCACTATCAACGACCTTCCTGTCGGCCGCAACGTTGATGAAGTCCTTCGTCTCATTGAAGCCTTCAAGTTCACTGATGTCCACGGTGAAGTTTGCCCTGCCAACTGGCAGAAGGGCAGTGCCACCATTAAGCCTGACCCCAAGAAGTCCTTGGAATACTTCGAATCTGCCAACTAAACAAATCTTGGTTTGCGAACCCCTCCTTGTTGTATCATAAAAAAAGAAACCAAAAGCGTTTGTATTATAAAGTAAACTAAGGGCTTTTACAGTCCACATGAGCCATTTTCTTTGCGACGTGTTGTGCGATTTGACATGGCTGCCTAGCCTTAACCATCTACTTCAGTGGGAAGACCGTGCGATTTCGATACACATCCGATGTCCAGAAAATTCTTTGACGCTTTTGGACCGACGAAAGTAACATCTTCACTGTCATCATGTCTTTTTGATACTGTGTAGTTCACTGTACCAAGACAAGTTGGAAAGATACCCGATGCGTAAGGATATGAAAGTAATAGATCATACGGAAGTAGTCAAAGGGTCTATAGTGTGTTTGCTAGCACAAACCGAAGGGTATGTGCCTGCTGCATAATCAATAATACTCTCCGAACCTAGCAAAACGTGCATCAGTATGACATAGGCTGCCAGTTGTGTTGACACTCTTGGCATATGCAGCCAAAGCGTCTTGACATAGCGGCAAGAGCACATTTTATGCCTGCCACAACGGTGGATCTGAACTTCAATACTAGATTAATCCTTCTTGAACAGTTCGACACATATATTTAAAGGAAAAGAAGCATCGCGCCAGACCGTTTCCCATAGATGATGAGAAGATGATCCGGGCCACATCCGGCACTGTCATTAGCGGTACTTCCAGCAGCAGCAAGCACATATACATTTGTATGTGATAAGCTCCAATGAAGGGACCCCGTTTAATCTTAATGAGCCAACTATTGTGTGCTAGACTAGGGTCGGGAATCCACCGTATTCTTTCAACAGCTTATGAACATGGAACGTACAGAAGACGGCGAGCAAGAAACAGCCAAGTTAGAATTCTTTACCTAAGCTCTAATGGAACCGAACCAAAACGAAGCAAACGGAGGCAGAGACAGCGGCTATTTTATTCCGTGAACTTGACACTGAATCACCAATAACACGATCGGCTGGAGCGCGACGACGAATACTTTCATGCTCACATGACGGAATTACAACAGACCGCGGCGCAACAAGGTAAGACTCCACAAGGGGCGGAGGCCAAAATATTACTAGCCCCATATCCGAGAGTGAGATGCGATATTAGAATATTTCGTCAACTTGAATCTAGAGGACTGGGATCGAGGCCTGTATAAGCTCAACAAAGCGTCGACTGGACTTAGCGCTCAGCGCCTCGGCAACACTAGAATCCTGGGCATCGATAACGGTACGTAAGACGAATAGAAACGAAGGATCAGTTAACTGACAACTACTGTATATGCATTAGATCAATGGTTACAGCTGTACACGACGAGAAGCGCACATTCCCGTATTCATAGAGAATACCAGCAAGTATAAAAACAGCGATGAGTGCACAGAATCCACAATCTAAGCTATGTGCTCCAAATCAGCATCCTTGCCTTTAAAGGAAGGACTTATCTTGCATCAACTTAAACGTTCGAGTCAATAAGG
The DNA here is from genome assembly GCA_000787465.1 of Thermomucor indicae-seudaticae. Lineage (NCBI taxonomy): Eukaryota > Fungi > Mucoromycota > Mucoromycetes > Mucorales > Lichtheimiaceae > Thermomucor > Thermomucor indicae-seudaticae. The sequence goes on from JSYX01000013.1 coordinate 43,197, forward strand.
CAGTCAGAGACACATTGGCAGGTGCAAGAAAGCGGAACCAAAGCGCCGATGCAGAGCGTACCAAAGTCAGTAGCGACTCTTTCTGAAGAAATTCACCCTTCGTTCTCTGTGTGACAAGATGGCGCGATTCATCCCGCTTCAATTCTTTGGACGCAAAGTTTAATCTGCGTAGAGCTTGATGCCTCCTCATCCCACAAGCACAGTTCAACTCGACACTCTCCGTTTCATCTTTAGTTTGTAACCCTCGCTAGTTGGTTCTTCGTCATCATGAGGAAACCCCAGTAAGCATATATAAATCACGTTCGTGAAAGGTCAAATCGACTCTTTTAAACAATTGTCAAGAATATACAAGATCCATGGCTAGTCGACAGCTGCAGTGTGACAACTCTGTTGTTTTTGGTCTTAGTTGATCTTTCTGCGGAAGGACGAACCTAGAAAATCATGACGGATTACGCTCAGCGTACCAATTGACAAACCGCAGGCAACCTCAAAGAAAACTTACCCTCGGTCAAGCGAGCTTTACCACCGGTGGGCTGGCACAGAACCGTACCGCAGGATGAGCAGAGAACAACGGTCTGGGCGTGGCTGAAGACAGTGCTAATGTTCAAGCAGCCTAAACAGCAAAATCCATTAGCTCAAGTTCAACTATAGCCCAGAAAGACGTTCTTCAAAACGTACCAGGGCACTTGACATCCATAAAGTAGGAGTTGGGAGACTGAACGAGTCTCTTGAGCTTGTGGGAGCGCTTTTCGTGCTCAACAGAAGGGTTGAGAAGGTCGACAGCCAACTAAACAAGAACCGATTAGTATTGCTTATACGAAATCTCACAAGTTCCCGCTCCTTTCCGCCAATTCGCTGTTGTTCTCTCCAATTTCTGCGTCTGTAATCGCAAATAAACCATAGTAAATGTAGTCCCGTGCATATTCCGAATGCCATGCAAAATTGACTGTCCCCTACTGATCAAGCATTTTTCGTATATCTGCAAGTCTCCGCATCTATCCATCCGTTCCGTCGTAAAGTCCATCCATCCATCCATTCCCTCCACGTTCCACTATAGCGCCCTTTCCAACGAAAACACGGGTAGACAAGACTACTTACAGGCATATTGCTTCGTATAGGCTCGGTGAAAAGGGAAGATCCCACATGGTGCCAGCAGACTTCCACTTAAGTGCTTAATCTCAGCTGCGTTTCTATTGGTCAGATGACCCCTCTCGCAGCAACCATATGTCGCCAGATAGAACAGACGATATGAGCCATGCCCTTTTCTTTATGAATGTGCCATACCCTTTTTTCTTGTGAACACAGTTTTGTAAGGGTATATTGCGCTTGTGATTCATCTAACCAGTTTTCATCTGTCTTATAGATAGGACAGGCGATATTTTGATCATTTGCATACATAAATGAAGCTTTGCTTCGATTACTAGAATGTCTTCATTGCTCATACTGTAAATACTCGAGCAGCAAAAATTTACCCAGAAAGATCATTATATGAGTTATGCGACTTTTTTAATGCACTGACGATACTGGATTTGCACTTATATGATCTCGATGTCGGGTATAACGAATACAGCGTACAATGAAAATGATAAGTCTATCTAAACACGGATTCCGTAAGAACAGATGGCGTAAGTCAACTCCTCGTTGTCCTCAAGGTTACATAATAAAGCGGTTAGTCCAGAGTAGAAAGATGCCGAAATTGTAGAGCGATACGCATCACTCAAGCCCTAAACCAACGCGCAGTTCTCGGTGTAGAGGCTTCTTCCCATTCCCAGCACTCGGGCATGTCCCAGTGCCGAAAATTTCTGACGGGTGCAACACATGAGAGCAGAGCAAGATTGACTTTGGGATATCCACTTACGTCAGGCATTAGAAAATTCTCCAACAGATGGTGATGCAAGCGAACTTTCGGAATACCCACTCGACAACCTACTGCTACAGCACAAAAATAAGGCTCTTTGCCGCGGTCTACAGCGTGATTTTGTTAGAGAACCACTCTGAAGTTCTTCAAAACTCATTTGGTCAAAGGTCCGCCTCGACATTGGCGACCGCGTCCTCCATCGCGCTTTCCTCTTTCTTCGACAAGAGATCCATCCGTGGACTCCTTTCGTCATTCTTCAGCCTTGGGTTGTTTGTCAGAAATCGAATTGGGAATATGCTTCAGACCTTTTGTTATTTCCGTGGACCAGGCCTCGAGATATTCATCTTTACGGATCTGAAGATCGGCGAGTCCAAGCGCTCGAGGATCCTGAGAAGCCTATTCTGGTCTTGTCCCAACCTGGCTGTCCTATTGAGCTTGTTCTTATCTTTAATGTCCAGAGATTGTAACAATGTTCAGCGTGAATCACTCATGTCATTTTGCGCAATTGCTATTGGCGGCAGAGCAAATGCACAGCGAGCAATGAGGAAGGATAGGCTGTGCGCGCAGTGCTCGACCCACAGACCCCAATTTGGAAGAGATTTAAATTGTCATCGGACACATCCATCGTTTCTGATGATTTGGCTTGTATGACTTCAACGAAAACAATGTGTAACGCTTTCGGCAAATGAATGATCAACGTCCGAGAAAGGGTGAATGAAGCGCCGTCAGCCCTAATGATAAAAGTTTACAGATCATACGGCGCTACCTTTAGACTGCCTGAGATCCAGCAAGATGACCAATTCCGGTCCAGATTGGATACAGTAAAAGCAAGCAACTTTTCGTTTTTGTATAGGTGTGTCGAATACAGAAAGTCAGGTGAAACAAAGAAGGCTCCTTATGAGCATTGTTTTTCTTGTCACTAACCCGTTTGAACCAAATTCGTATTGTTTATGTTGTAGCGGAAACAATGTAAGCCGACCACATGGACTTACTCTCTTTTCCCTTTTCACATCATATCCTTTACGCTCGCCTACCCTTTAAACATTTGTTCTTTTCAAGTCAGTGAATGTCAAAGGCTTTTTTGACGCACCTGTTGCATACTTGACTGTTAGCATTATACACTATAAGGCTGGCATATCGCCAAACATCATATTAGATATTTATGATGCAAGCTTCAGGGACCATGCCTGTTGCCCAGCAACAGGCGCAGCAAGTACCGCAACAAGCACAGGCAGTACCGCAACAAGCGACTGCAAGTGAATCGCAGCAACATCCGGCAGCAGCAACAGCGGCAGCACCCGCTCCACAACAGCAGGCCCAACCAGCCGCAGCTTCTGCCATGGAAGGACCGCCCCATCATAGTTCCGGAGGCATTCTAGACATGATTAGACGCAAAGTACGCGAGGCAGCCAGCCGTCAAGCACCAATAGATCCTTTCTTCTATAGTCGATACGGACCAGGAGTAATGCCACCACCACCCATGACACCTTATGGTTATCCTCCGCAAGCACCGATGATGATGCCTTCAGCTAATGACTACTTTGCAGCAGCAGCAGCAGCAGCAGCACAACAACAACAACAACAGCAAGCTGCTATGATGCAACCTGACCCTATGATGATGGGTGCCTACGGAGCCGCCGCAGCCGCCGCTATGAATCCAGCCATGCAAGTGCCCATGATGCAACAGCAACCGCTCATGAATCCAATGGCACAGCCGACAACTCCCTACGGTATGCCTTTCCAGCAGCCCTACGGCCTCTATCAGCAGCCGACGCCCTTTACACCTGGCGGAGGCCTGATGAATCCATACACTCAGCAACTGTTTGGCCAACCACAACCCATGATGCCGCAGCCATACGGCATGATGATGCCCGGGCAACAACCTCCATATGATTATTTCGGTGCTGCTGCTGCACCACAACCGCTTGGTTACCCCTACGATCCATACTCGGCATACCAGCAACAGATGCCCGGTTATGCTGGAGGATTTTATAACCCAATGAGTATAATGTACGACCCTTCATATATCCGGCGGCTGTTTCCGGAACGAAATTACATTAGTGCAGTTAAAGACCTTTGGCAAAGTAATATATTGTAGTCTCTTGTTCGCCTTTTTTCCCGTTTTCTCTTGTCACATCGGTAATTCAATTCTCCGCATATACAGCTCTGACACCGAGTTCCTTGACCCTTCCAGCCGCCAAGCAAGGTTTTGCTCCCCCTCTCTCTCTGTCTCGACATTTTACCTCTTAATTCTTAACCATGGACACACATTTAATTAAGACAGGTAATTGCCAATCTCTCTATTCGCTCCGTTCTATGGCGCAATCTATTTCCCCCTGGACATACAACATGAAAACTGACATACGTGTACTTTTCTGATAATGGACAGTAAACAAGCTTCAGGATGCTTTCTCGACTGTGGGCGTCCATAATCCCGTCGACTTGCCACAGATTACCGTGATTGGCTCGCAATCCAGCGGCAAAAGTTCAGTACTTGAAAACATTGTCGGCAGAGACTTTTTGCCACGCGGTACAGGCATCGTCACTCGTCGACCACTGGTAATGTTCGCATCTTGTGTGGCTCGGGAACTCCTCGATAATAACAATAGTAATCTCCCGCTATCTATCATGACAGATACTGCAACTCATCAATCGACCGGCTTCCAGCGAAACCAATGGAACCAAGAGCGGCGATTCTGAGGAGAACCCGGACGAATGGGGCGAGTTTCTTCATCTTCCTGGACAAAAGTTTTACAACTTTGACAAGATTAGAGAGGAAATCATTAAAGATACTGAACTCAAGACGGGAAAGAACTTGGGTGAGTCTCGTAAAAAACAAAGGAACGACTTGGGGTTATTTTGAAACTTATCACAGTACAAATACAGGTATTTCGCCTCAGCCTATTAATCTTCGAATCTTTTCGCCCAATGTGTTGACATTGACACTGATCGACCTTCCTGGCTTAACGAAGGTAATGTTGAAAAATTATGCATGGCAAGATGTGTGTGTTGCTTACTAACAAATGTATATATGTGTAGGTACCTGTCGGTGATCAACCAAAGGATATCGAAAAGCAGATCCGCGATATGATCCTCAAATATATCACCAAACCAAACGCTATCATTCTCGCTGTCACGGCCGCGAATAGCGATCTGGCTAATTCCGATGGTCTAAAGTTGGCTCGCGAAGTGGATCCGGAAGGTCTACGTACTATCGGTGTCCTGACAAAGATCGATCTCATGGATCAAGGAACGGATGTGATTGATATCTTGGCTGGACGCGTGATTCCTCTCCGTCTAGGTACTTTTCAACGAGACAAACGATGACAATTATACAAATGTTAAGCCCCGTTCTATTTGTATGCTAGGTTATGTACCCGTTGTCAACCGTGGCCAGCGTGATATTGAAAACAAAAAGTCCATCACAAAGGCTTTGGAAGCTGAAAGGGAGTTCTTTGAAAATCACCCTGCGTACAGAAGCAAGGCTCAATACTGCGGCACGCCATTCTTGGCGCGCAAGCTGAACATGGTAAAAGCGAGACTACTCTGGGGAGTTGCTCTTTGATGGTGCTGACGGTAGCATGATAGATTTTGATGCACCATATCCGAAATACCCTTCCCGAGATTAAGGCAAAGATCCAGATGGCTTTAAGCAAATATCAGGCGGAGCTCGCTCAGCTTGGCGACCCACTGGGTGACGGTTCTACTCACCAGGCAAACCTTGTGCTCAACATCATTACGGAGTTTTGCACTGAATTCCGTACGATTATCGACGGCAATTCGAACGATTTATCGAGCTTTGAGCTGTCTGGTGGTGCACGTATCAGCTTCGTGTTCCACGAACTTTATGCGAACGGAATCAAGAGTATTGATCCCTTGGATCAGATAAAGGACGTCGATATTCGTACCATACTTTACAACTCTTCGGTAAGCAAGCTGCAAACTTTTGCTACTATGGGAGTTACCACTGAGAGAGGGCAATAGGGTTCTTCGCCTGCTTTATTTGTTGCGACCACTGCATTTGAAGTTATTATCAAACAGCAGATCAAGCGTCTAGAAGATCCAAGTATCAAATGTATAAACATGGTATACGATGAGCTCGTAAGAATCCTAGGTCAGCTCCTCAATAAGCAGGTATGCTTCGTTGCCTTTTGCGTAGAGTATTTGATGATCTGAAGGGTGTCTCTATGGATATCACATAGTTCTTCAAACGATTCCCTGCCCTGAAGGAGAAGTTTTACCAAGTTGTGTTGACATTTTTCAAGAAGGCTCTTGTGCCATCCACAAAACTAGTACAAGACCTTGTGGCGTAAGTTCGGTTCAACGTTTTTCTTTGCAGCTTGCATTGCTCGGAACTTACAGAACCGTTTAGCATGGAAGCTTGCTACATTAACACAGCCCATCCCGATTTCCTTAATGGTCATCAAGCTATTGCCATTGTGAACGAGCAAATGGCTGCCAAGCAGAATCCTCAGCATGGTCCCAATGCATCAGAATCAACAAAATCTACGAAAGCGCATCAATCGCTATCGACGCTTCAGACAAACTCTTCACCGAATCTTGATTCGGATACTAATGGATCATTCTTTGGAAGTTTCTTTTCGGGACCAAAGAAGTCCAAGAAAACGTCTGGCTTGATGGAAGCAGTAAGTCGCACCTTCTGCGAGATATTACTGGAAAAGGTATGTACTGACTTTTAGGTCCAGCCTCCTGCATCATTGAAAGCGACAGGAGCATTGTCTGAGCGAGAGCTTATGGAAACTGAGGTTATCAGTAAGTACAATCTGTTGAGGCGCACAAGCAAACGCACAAAATTAACCGAGTTATAGAGCTTTTGATTCAGTCATACTTTAATATCGTAAAACGCACAATGATCGACATGGTGCCGAAAGCTATTATGCTTAACCTGGTGACACACGCAAAAGAGGGACTTCAGCGAGAGCTATTGGCAGAGCTTTACAAGGCCGAAGTGCTAGATGAACTCTTGCAAGAGTCCGAATTTACACAGCAAAGACGAAAAGAATGCAAAAAGATGATTGAGGCCCTCCAAAAGGCGGACGAGATTGTTGGATCAGTTTAGTCTAGATATCCTGTATCACATTTGTTTTTACTTTTATTCCCCATCCCCCGATCCCTTTACATCAACTAACAATAAAGCCGCGAGTTCGACCTGCTTTTGGATGTTAAAGTCGTTTCCAAGTGTATCACCAAAAGAACAGCGACAAACTGCATAGAAATGCACCCCGCAGTGCTGAATCAGAAGAGAGAAAGCTGCCTAGGATTTAACGGAAGTTTGCGATAAAAAAAACAGACGGGGAAGCTCATTTTCTTTTCGTTTCACTTCTTTCATGCTTCTTTTCTCTCTCAAAAGGCTTTTGCCTTTGATAGCTGCTGTCTCGCCTTTCATGGCGCCCAGAAGAAAGTCTTTCCGGCGGTTATCCAAGCTCAGTCGCACGTCGTTTCTTCTCTGCTTGTGCATATAGCCGGAAGCGTCATGACGTTGTCCAGATCTTCCTCTCTTGCCTCGTGAATGTCAGCTTTCTCCATGACGAGTTCCATTCTGGTGCGCTTTGACCATTTCTGGAGTTATAAACTCTAAGGGCAACCAGGCCCTTGTTATAGGTTGAACGTGTCTATCATGGGAATAAAAGGCGACGCCATTTTGTCGCCAAGTATTAGACGCTCTTGGCGCCAAGTCAGACGCGTGGAGGTTTACGCAAGCATAAAGCACAGAATATTCTGTCCGGCAAACTACTCCATCGCGCGGGCGCATTTCGAATCGACTGGCTAAACCGTTCATTGGGTGCTTTAAAATCTGAAACGAGTGAATGGATACAGTAGATTTCAACTGCTTTGAATACGCAGTACATGCGTAAACGCTGTGGCCAAAGCGAAATTAACGCTGGACTCGTATGGTTCGATCCTGTTTACATTTGAACGCAAGCGTGCTCAAAGAAGTTCAACATCACACCGACGGTATGGTTGTTGATGCAAGGCGCTATACGATTTAAACTGTTTAAAGTTCGGCGCAGAGCAAGGTCAAAGCAAGTCGAACGTTATTTCGTCGATTGTGTTTGCTGATACAAGGGTCTTTTTTCCTCGAACTTTTGGCCCACTAGTTTGGCCCTTTCCCGTCCCGAATTTCGGGCTGCATGAAAACAATGAACATTTTTCCAAACTCTTCTTCTTTTCCCTCTCTCTCTTTCTTTCTTTCATTCTTGGGATGACTACCACGGGAAGAGACAGTACTCTTGTTTCTTTACCAACCAATCTTTGGACTATTCATGATGTTTTACTCGGATCACCAGTTTGGAAAGCAAATATCCTTCATCTCGAGGAACAAATTGATCATTTCGAGAAATGGGTCGATGGATTTACACGGGCATTGAAACAATACGTTGATGCTATCGTCAGTATGTTTGTTGCGTAATCAAGTCTACGTTATTTTCCTCGAGATTCTGACAACAAATGGAACAGAATATAATACACAAACCAGCGATCTATGTAAACGGACGCTGCCACAAAACTTGGATGGATCACTGATAGGTTGGAAAAAGGGGAGGGGAGTGTCCGGGGAGAACAACTGATGTAATAGTCCTAATAGATCCGCAGATCGCGGGCATGATCATCAATACCTTTGCTGGCACACTTCAATGCCACCTTGCATTCAAGACAAAATTGGTAATATCATTTCTTTCCATAAACAGAACAGAGAATTGCTAAATTGCACTATTCGGAAGGCATCTGATCTTCAAGACACGCTGCTGCACCCCTTGCAACGGTTTATGAAGAATGAACTTAAAGCGTTCAAGGCAAGATCCTTTGCTTACGAGCAAATTGTCTCTCTTTATGCTCATGACATATATCTTTAAAGGAAGCCAAACGAAATTTTGAACGGCTCTCGGAACGATACGATTGGCAGATGACCCGGTACGGAGCGCTGAGTAAGACCAAGGAGGCGAGTGCGCTTCGTGAGGATGCCTTCCAAACCTTTGATGTCCAGAAATCCTATTTAAAGGGATGCAGGGACTATTTTGAGCAACTTATCGTTTTCAAAACGAATATCGAGCATGTGTTGGTCGGATGCTTCTCGGCAGCTATGGGTGCTCAAATCGAAGAAATCGACGAATCCTTGCAGTCATCGAAGCAAGCTCGCGCCATGCTACCTGGGTGGCAACAATGGCTGGGCGAGGTTAGAGAGACAAAGTATAGAAAAAAGCTTGGTTGAGTATGGGCTTCTCAGGTTTCTTTGGTTTTCGGTTTTATAGAGTAAGGCGACTAGTCAATATCAATTGAGCAAAATCAGCAAAGCAGCCAATGCCTTGGAATCCAACTTCGTTCATCAAACACGACCAGACCGGTCCTTGCAAAGCTACGTAACATCAAGCAATACAGATACAGCAAACGGTCAGGATAACATCCCTATTGGCCGTTCACTTGTGATGAAACCTGGCGATTCTGGTAATCTCGATTACAAAGAAGGTTATCTCTATACTCGAATTATCGTCGGAGTACCCGCGAGATACTCATGGGTGAGGCGCTGGTTCTTTGTTCAGGACGGATGGTTTGGGTCATGCACAGTGGACAAGGCGAAAGCATACATTGTTGTGAGCGATCGTATCAAAATGGAGCATGCTGAATACCATGTGAACAACGATATCGACAGACGCTTCTGCTTTGAGGTTTCAGATGTAAAAAGGTGCGTCTGACGACTGGTAACCGATAACCAACGGACGGAACGTCTAATTTGTCGTAGTACTCTACTTCTTCAAGCAGCCACCGAAGATGAAATGCAAGAGTGGCTATGTGCTTTGGATGCCGCCAGAAACCAACAGGGCCCATCAGAAAATAGCATGACCGAGCAACCATGGCCACTCCTTTGCTCAGAACCGGTTTCTGAAACGGCTGAAATGTATTGCGTGGCATCCAGTTCACCACTATTGAAAGCTTTCGGTGAAGTGTCTTCAAAAAACAGAGCACCGAATAATCGGACGACGATATCTAGACTAGTCTCCATTTTGCTTCAGAATGCACCTACCTCTTCCCCTGCCTACGACACGGAAGAAGAGGTTAATGGCAGGACCACACCGTCAGCAGCGAGTCGCTCGGTATCCGGCACACCGGCCATGTCGCCGCGCCAGTCGACGGGCCCTATCAGCACGTCAGCCACATCGTCGCCGTGGACAGTGCCTTGGATTATGTCTGGAATGAATGCTCTGTCAAGCACAGGTTCTGACGTCTATTATAACGCAAGCGATGCCGGTGCAGCCCGCACAGAGTCCGGGGCGGTAATTGTTTGGCCTACCAAGATCGAGATGGAAGCCAACGAAGTGAAACTCAGTGGCTATACCGGAGAGCTTGCCTGTCGACAGAGAGAGCTTCGACGACTCTTTGCTCACGTCCCGAAATCCGACATTGTGTTGGAGTGTAAGCAGACATATAATTAAAGGGTGGATCTGTATGAGAGACTCACGGAAAGGACCAACATCCCCAGCCTTTACTGCCTCACTGTATCGAAAACCTAGTGGGGTTGAAGACGAAACTGAGTATGCCTACAGTGGTCATGCTTATATCACTCAGACGCGATTGTGGTTTTTCAGTTGTGCTATGATGACCTGTGTCAATGCAGTGAGTTTCAATGCAGGGTGCTGTCTAAATACAATTCGCTCATATTTCCCAGTTGATGATACCATTAGAAAGAATCAAATCCATACGGCTCGAGCGCACACTCGCGACTGGATCGCATGGTATGTTGCTGTATGTGGAAACAAAATCGGATACTCCACGGACATTCTGTTTCGGTGTATGGCTGGAACCAGCCGAACTGATCGGCGAAAGACTTCGGATTGCCGTGGAAGCTACTAAAAAGATGGACGTAAGTGCAACAAAACTCTTTGTTTATCAGCTATTTGCTTAATGAGCGGATGGATATAGCCCATAGATCTGCAAGAGCTGTATGACTCGATGAAGACCGTGGTGCCTGGTTCCATTAAACCAAAGCCATCCATCGGTCAAATTATCCCCGCGACGGGTCCGGACGCGTCAGTGACGGCCATCACGGTACAAACTCGACCGTCACCAGCGCCAGTACGATCTGTATCAGAACCAGAAGAAACGTCAACGGCCGCGGATGCCCTCATGGAAGCAGCTTCCAAGTCAACCATGCCGAAGGGTCCGGTACACTGCGGGTGCAAAGACCACCTCGACAAGATCGAGGCCAAAGTCAAGCTCGGCATTAGCGCCAAGCAGCTATTTGACTATATGTTTTCTGACAAGGAGGACGGATCTCAGAGTATTTGGCACCAGTTGAACGCCTGCAGACGAAATAGCGGTTAGTTTCTGATGCTGTCGCGTTGTTACCAGAGGTTAGCAGCTCTTGTAATATATACCTATATATAGCGCCAATCATGACGTCTTGGGCGACCAGTCCGGAAGGAAAGAAGGCAAGAACGCTAAAATATGCTATGCCTACCAACAATCCAATGGGTAAGAAAGTAGTTCTTTTGGGCATCCTTGCGCGAAGTAAGTCGGTATTAAATTCCATGCTGTCGTATAGCTAAAATTCGTGAAACTGAAGTAATAGAGACTCAAGAAACGTTACGTCAAGAGGAGCCAACGTAAGAAAGATGGAGCGAATGAAGGCGGAAGAAGGGAAAGGTCACTAACCTACAAGGACGTTAGATGCTATGTAGTCTTGTGCTCGACGCAGACGCCGCAGTTGCCCTATGCTGACGCCTTCATACCTCGTATAAAGTATTGCATCACCTATGAGACGCCTGACAGTTGCCTATTAACTTGCAGCATTGGCATCACTTGGTTAAAGACGATCATGGTCAAGAGTGGGTATCGCGGTCCAATGGATCAGGCCTTGAAGCTTTTTCTAATGATATGCGGGTCCCGTTAGGCATGATAAGTCGAGCAGCGACCAAGGGTATGTCAGATACCATCAAAATCCTGATTAGCCTTATCCAACGCAATGTTCGATACCTGGGGCAGCCGGGGACAACCGGAAAGGTCGCGGCTATTACGCAGGATCAACGGCAAGAAGTGACAGGGACATATCCTAAAGAGGCCATTTGGAGGATGAGAGCGGGATGGATCTTTGCGCTGTTTATTACTGTAGCGGTGCTCTGCATCTTACCTTTCCTTCGGAGGTCTCATCACGAGCTCTCTACTATAATGCGCGACAATGATGGTAGTAATAATACGAGCACTCAGATCGTATGGCGAGGAGTTTTTATCCGGGACTTGGAACAAGAGTTGAATGGCGGCGGTCAATGGTTGAACAAGGCAAACTCGAGGTAAGGGAAGGGACTCGGCCCGGAAATTCGGGTTACCTAACCTCTGATACACAATACACAATGAAAAGGTTGTACAGACGGTTCAAGGATCACGACATTGTTTGGTACGACCCACACCATCGCATGATGGCCGCAGATATTCATTATACACGCGAGCGATTGGGCGCCCTACGTTTTAATCTGTTGACTGCTTTTCGAATGCTCAATGAGATGGATCAAAAGCTATGGGAAAATGAGTACCGGAACTGGCTTTTAGATCAGAGGGTGGGATGTGATGAACCCAATTGTTCTGAAATACTAAAAGAATTTGAAAGCCTGTAAATAATCATGACAACATATGCATCATAAAACACGCAAGAGTTTATTTGGTCACTAATAAAGAAAAAAGCGACATCTTTGTCCAGGCAAAGAATCAAAAGGAGGAAAAAGAAAAAAGAAAACGAGAGTAACATGGTCTTGTTTTTTAGTGCATTTTCACATTTTTTTGTGAAGTTTTTTCATATTTTTCCTCTTTTTTTGGTTCTTTTTCATTAAAGAGACTCAAGATCAACGCCCATATCCAACGCACGTTGTTTCATGTACGTGTACATTTTGTACTGAAGGTCGAGCAAGGGCGAGGATCTATCGGCCGCGCCCGGGATCTTGGACGCTTCGGCGAGATAGGACTGGACACCGACGATCAAATGAAGCAACGAGTCGTTTTGATAGTCGTATTGTTCTTCTTCTTGCGGTGGTTCGGTTTCCTTTTCCTCTTCTTCTTCCATCATCATTATTACGTCTTCTTCTTCTGACTCGGCTGATTCGTAATAATAACAATAATCGTCATAGTCGGCTTGAAGAGCTGCAGCGGCCATCGCACGGTCATAATCATCAAAGTACGCTTGTTCGGTCGTGCCAAACATGGGTTGTTGCTGCTCCTCTTGTTGATCCATGATAGCGTTAAAACCGACTAGTAGATTCAAAGAATAAGGAAACCGAATTGAAGAAGAGGTGAGAGAAAAAAAAAAGAGTGTAAAAAGAGAGAGAAGAGAGGGAGAAACGATTGACCGGGGACCTAGAAAGGACAAGAGGAAAAGGGGAGGTCTGCTGAGCAAGATGGCCTTTTTATATCATATCAATGCGGATGGTGGTACAAACTGATGGAGCGCACGTTCTTCCTTGCCTCCCCCTAACGTGGCAAAAAAAAGGGTCCTTGTATTTGTAAAAATGGACTAAAAAAAGGTTTGTTTATTCACGTTTTCTGTTCTTTGTTCAAAAAGGGGGTTCGGTGGCGATATCATGCTCTTTGATAGAGTATATTCCAACAAACCCAAAAGCAGGCGTTTTGCCTAAGCGGCATTTTGGAACGGAGCCAGCACACAAACTTTTTCCTTTTCTTCTTGACGTAATTGCCCAAAATGGAGGACGACGAACTCCAAGCGATCAGAGCCAAGCGTATGGCTGAATTGCAAGCGCAAGCTGCAAAGTCTGGAGTATGAGAGGCGCAGCAGCAAGTCTTGAATGAAACCAGTGACGGCTAATGTCTCTACAGCAGATGGGTGGCGGTTCCCCTGTAGCCGGATCAGCAGCTGCCGATGACAATGAAAAGAAGCAGTGAGCATCTGATCGCTTTAAAGACACATATCCTCGCAGAACTGACATTGTGTGATAGGCAGATGGAAGAAATGAGACGCACGATGGCAAGTAACGCGTTCATTAGACACTTGTAAAAGCGGCCAGCTGATAGATAGGCCACCACTTAGCTATTCCAAATCCTCGACAACAATGCTCGCGAAAGACGTAAGCCTTTAGCATTTTTCTGCGTTTTTTTCTCTCTCTCTATTCACGCTGAAAGCAAATAGTCGCACGCATCCATATGGTCAAGGCAGATAAAGCCAGAGCAGTAGAAGATCTGCTGATTCGACTGGCGCAGACGAATCAGCTACGTAACAAAGTTTCTGAACAACAGCTGATTGATCTGCTTGGGCAGATCAACCAACAAGAGTCGAGCGCGTCTCAAACGCGTATTGTGGTACGTCATACCAAGTCGTGGGGAGGGTAAATGTGCATTGACCAATATTTACAATCTTTTTCTAGTATAACCGACGGCGATTTGACGATGATTCGGATGAAGAGTATGATCTATAAAACTTGTGCGAGAATAATAAATTTAGTCGACTGGGAAAAAGACTCTTTCGACTTCATCCCTCCATACAGCTTTTGTGTCGAATTTGCTGCCGAGCCTTGTGCAGAGCAAGAACGCACCGGAGAGTTTCTTGTGCAGTCCATAAGTTTCGTCGGGAGGCGGCGTTAACCGATGGCGCAGCATCACAGGGATCGTGTCTCGGACGCGCGCGGTGATGGTCTGGCGCGCAAAATCAAACACGTCCGGCGCATCCTTTCGGAACGGTTCACCAAGCACGAGGACACTGTCAATGTGTGCGTTGCGCATGACCGGTGTCTCGTATCCGGTGACAAAGCCGAGCTTTTCCGAATACTCCCAGATGCGGTCGCGGTCGCCGCCTGCAGCCGCTTTCAGGATGCGTCCATACAGTGAAAGAAACTTGTCGCCGAATTCACGGCATGCACCGAAATCTAAAAGTTCGATTTGTCCTCCCTTGTGTGGGTTGTAGAAGAAGTTGGACCAGTTCGGGTCTGTCTGCATAAACCGGAAAGAAAAGACCTCTCTCAGACACAGACGCAATAGGTTTTCACCAAGTCGATTGCGTAGCTCCTGTGATTCTTGAACTGCTTTGGAAAGGGCTCGTCCATAGAGCCGTTCCAAGACCAAGACGCGTGAGGTGCAAAGGTCGGTCATGACCTGAGGCACCTTGTACCGCGTGTCGCCCTTTAGCAAGTCTCCGTAGCGCCTGGTATTCTCTGCCTCCCGAATGTAGTCGCATTCCCAGGCGAGTTCCTCCTTTGCGACGCGGATGGTGTTGTCCAAGTACAGTCCGCGCGGCAGCAAGTTGCTGAACGTGACGATGGCCTTGAGGTTATTCAGATCGCTATCGATCGCGTCTGCTACGCCTGGATACTGGATCTTGACCACCACGTCCTGGCCTGTCGAAGCCAGCTTGGCCGCATGCACTTGGCCAATCGATGCTGCTGCGATCGGGACTGGATCGAATTCCACAAAATGGGATTGCCAGTCGCTACCGAGTTCTTTGGACATGACTTTCTAATGGGAGAGCGCTGAGAAAGAAAAAGAAAAGAAAAGAGAGAGAGATAGAATTATCATTTACCTCCATTTGGCGTCTGGGCATGTAATTGGCACTATCATGGACTCGAAGAAGAATCTGTTCCATTTGTGGCGGGATCCAGGAGTCTTTTTCCTTGTCACCCTGGATGCCTTGGATGCTCAACATCTGGCCCATCTTGAGCGCCGCTCCGCGCATCCGCGATATCTTTTCGACTAACAGATCCACGTTCTTCTCGTTGAGCATCACGGAGGATCCTTGGCTGTTCGATAGGCCCGTCGCGCGCTTGAACGACTCGGAGAGTGCACCCACGCCAAGACCTGTCGCGAGTGTACCGTAGTGCCACAATCGACCGATACGCGTCGTAGG
This sequence comes from Thermomucor indicae-seudaticae, assembly GCA_000787465.1. Taxonomy (NCBI): domain Eukaryota; kingdom Fungi; phylum Mucoromycota; class Mucoromycetes; order Mucorales; family Lichtheimiaceae; genus Thermomucor; species Thermomucor indicae-seudaticae. The sequence goes on from JSYX01000013.1 coordinate 58,904, forward strand.
AATCCTCGACTCCTTGAGCACTTTTCGGGGTTCTTGTGCTGCCATGGCCTCATCAACTGGTGCATCGACGTTGAGAGTCAACATGGGCGTGTTGTTGTTTTCTTGTAATGTCGGTGGCGGTGATACGGTGGTTGCTTCGCCTGCAGAGTATTCAGGTGGCGTGCTCGGTGCCTCTTCCATATTCAGGTCTCCGGCGGTGCATTCTTTTGCGACGTGGGCTTGCGGAGCCGCTGGTTCCTCTGAAGAATGTTCTGTTGCTGCTGCTGGCGGTGGTGGCGGCGTGACTAGGGTCGGTGTAGGATTGAGAATGCTGGAGGTAATGACGTGTCTGTAAATGGCATCGCGTTGGTTATTAAGAAATGTACATCCGACGCGTGCAAGTGCATTGGCTACGCAATATAAATCGGCAGCAGCATGGCGAGACATTATTGTTTATCACGACAGTCAAGCCCCGACGGCTTCTTGACTGAACACAAAAAGGCTGGAAACAGAAAAGGGGGGGTCTTCTTTGAAAGGAAGGTTCCATGCGCCTTTATTTACCATCTCACGAACTTGCCGATCTCTTCTTGGGAAGGGACCAGATCGGTGTCATACCCCAACCATTGATGAAGCATAAATTTGCACTTGTTTGTGAATGCAAATCCAGCGTTGTTTATGTTATACTTAAATGGTAAGGAAAAGGAGCGCCATAGTTACTGACTTTGGATACAAGATCCGGGTCTCGGGTCAGCTGTTTTGGGGATTTAGCTCTGACCATTCATGGTTGGCCGATGTTATCTTGTGGCTCAAGATAAATAGGTGGCGGATCCAATCACGTGAAAAGTAGCGCACGCACTTGGACCTTCTGTTTTATCAATCAAGAAATCGAGAAGCAGGAGAAACTTTCTCTTTTCTCCCCCTTTCTTTCTCTTTTTTCTCTTGTCGTCATGCCATTTCTGAGCAGTAAAAAACGCTCGCCTACACCGATATCGCGACTACCACTCCACAATATATCCTGTCCGACTGTCTATTCCAGTAACACGATTACGACTGTCCATCCTCATATCAGCAGAAGCAGCGGCTACTATGATCACCATTCGACCAGCAGCCCTGCGCGGCCCACGCCTTCCTGGACGTCCGAAATGAGTGTCTTGGCCGATAAGATTAGGCATTCTTCTTGCTGTTCTTCGCCCAACGGAAAAGACCTTGATCGAAAGAGTATCTCGCAAGGCATGAAGCTTGTTGCGATCGCTGCGGACGAATACCAAGACGGGAATAGGACCGTCGCGCTTGATATTTATTTATCCGGTATCGACAAGATCCTCATGGCTCTGCCCAGTACGTTCAATTTCAGCACCCCTTACCTCCGCGCGTTGAGATGATACTTATTTCTTAACTTGTAGACAAGACAGATCCAAAGACAAAAATGGCATTGCGAGAGAAATTAACAAGGTCCGTTCTTTTGGCATTTCATTCTATCGAGTTATCCTATAATCTGACTGTATCCTATAGTGTCCAGGAACGCGTCGGTATCCTCAGCATGGCCACTCAACATCGTCAACAGCAAAACAGTCTCGACCAACACCGACCCTTGTTTCCCTTTAGTTTATCAAATATCATCCATCATCGTAGTCAAGATACCCCTTCCACGATCATCGCTTCTTCTCATGACCCCGTTGCTCGCTTTAAACGGTTTGCCCAATTTGTCATTAACGCGACTGTTGCCTGTGCCGTCTTGATTAAACAATCACCTCTACCAGGTACAAAATAGAAAGATTGATGTGTGTGTCTGTGCGACTGACTCGCGTGTAAAAAAAAAGACATTGCGTATTTTATCTTTGGCTACTTTATCCAGCTGCTCCTCTGGATCGACAGCCAATACCACGTCGCACGAAAAGCTCAAGACGCCGGGATCGAATGCGTCAAGTTGCTCTTGCAAGCGGACGAACAATATCATCTCCATGAATTGGCGACCGAAGCCATGTACATGTTTATTGCTGCCGGACTGAAAGCCGCGATCGCGTATAAAGAAGCGCCCGGTTATCGGCCGTCGTCTCGGATACAGTACTGTGATGAGGATGATCCGCCTTGCCCACCAAAGTCTGCTAGAATCTGGTGATGGAGCAAAGTGTAACCATCTTGTTTCTTTCTTTATTTGCTTTGTTAGATCTTGTTTGCAGTAAAGAGATCCATTTATATAAAACTGTTTGCAAGCCAATAGGCTACCTAAGCTTTAAATGTGCTTAGAAAGGTTGTACATGCAGTACACGATCATTTGCTTTCGCTATAAACGAAAGCACATTTAATTTCAACCTTATTTTGCAGCGCACGTCGTAATCCTCTTTCAGCGCAAACTGGATTTGCTACCATCATGCCACATGAACAATACCCAGTATCTCTTGTCGGCTTTCATCCAAGACACTTGCGACTCCATGAACGCATTTCCTGGTCACTCACTTGACCTCGAGGTCTTTTTCCACAAGTATATTCCTATGCGAGCTTGACTTCAAGTACTACATGTCTCGCCAATGATGAGGCAAATTGGATATTTTGATCAACTTGAGTCTTGAAGAAGCATCGATTGTAAGATCTATGTCTATTTATCAGCCAGCACCTTGTCAAGCTGAAACGCTTTGACCACTGTCGCCTACAGACACACACATTAGCTTTTCATTCGGTCAGGCATCTATATAATATGCCTTACCGCTTTCTTGCTCCATCCTATTCGGGTAATGGTATCTTTGGTCGAGGTCGCGGCACTCGTCTTGGCCGTCTCTTGATCATTCGGGAGCGTCAATTCCGGTAGCCGTCGAATCTGGACTCCTTCGCGGAAAAGCAGAAGCGTTGGCAAGTCAAATGACGCTGGATCTCGGCTGATGGCATACTCTTCAGCAAGATCCCCATACACATCAATATCAATTTTACCTAAAGTGACGTCCCTGAGTATAACTCTGCTCTCCCCTCCGTTTCTTTCTCTCTTGCCAACCTACCAAACTTTACATGCTCCGCCGTGTATTCCAGAGAAAGCTTAGCCAAGACGGCTTCAAAGTTCAAGCACGCAACCGACCAGTGCGCATACAGCATCACAACCCAATACTTCACAGGCTTCTGCTTCCCTTTACCATTCGTCTTTTTCCTCTGCACTTGTTCTCGAAACATGTCCTCGCTAAGTTCGGTAATCTTGCTGGGTCCCTGATACCAAGGCTGCGGAAACAGCGTGGACAGCACTGCGCTCTTGGATTACTTTCCTTGGCTCTCTGCAGGAACCAACCTTCCCTCTCTCTTACCTATCCAACCGCTGACATAACACAGCGAAGCCAAGACGCCTGACTTCCAGTACAACATGCAGAATGTAAAGAATTTCGTGTACAGAATCAACACGCTCACGAGTTCCTCTGCCGTTGAAGCCATAACACTCTTCCACACCGAAAAGACCACTAATGCAATGAATGCTTTGCTTTCGGCATCCTGTAACAAAGTACTGATCCCTTAGTGCTTTTTCTCACGGCCTCTCTTTTCTTTTTCATTCATACACTGAGACCCGTGATGGACGTTAACCGTTGATGCAGAAAATAGATAATGTACACAATGCCATAGAGACAATGGAGTACATAGTACCGATGGAAAAGACGCTGGCGTAGTTCAGCCAGACTAGTCATAGTAGGCATTGCGCAGGGTCATTTCGACTTTTTCTTGCGCCTTCCCTCGTCTCAGATGGCATGTCTGGCGCAGCCAGCCAATAGAAATTCGCTCCATAGAGGGGGGACGCGTCCGAAAGCCAATACAGTCCATTTCTCGAGTCGATATGCTTATCGCTTCAGATCGATTATGCGAGACTACATAGTCATCCCCTGTCAGCCGTCCAATAGACATATCAAATACAAGAAAGGAACCCCCTTTTCCTTGTTTCAAATAGATTCACCGTCGTTCATGGTCATTTATATTCATTAGGAAATGATTGCCCTTGGCAATAACCTCGTACAGGCAATGTCTCATGGATCAAACACCAAATCGAAATCTGCTCGACTAAAGCCCAAAGAAATGGGAACATGCGTAGCTTTCGATACGGTTTTCGTTTCCTGCGTTTTCTTGCAAGACATTTCAAGCTACATGTAAAACTTACTGCCACACCGGCCAAAGCGCATCCACGCGCCGAAACCCACCATCGCGTCGACAGCCGAAAACTTCCATGACAATCAGGGAAGCCAAGTCCTGGACTGACCTCGAAACACAAACGGCTGCATAATCGGAACCTGAAAATTTTTTGTTTTCCTCTCGCGCTGAGGCTTATATTCGCCGCCCGGGGCCGCGCACTGATGCTTCCTCCCTCTCTTTTCCTTTCAACGGGACATTGGCCATTCACGAGTGTATTCTGCACCCTAACTTGTCAGAATCAAGCGATAGCCGTTCCATTGAAGCAAAACTTTAAACCGCAAACATGTCTCGTGTTCCAGCAAGTAAGTGCGCCAACCTGCCTTCTTTTTTTTGGTCATGTTCAGTTTTCGCTCATCGACTTGAATTCGTATGCAGTTTTGAACCCCACCGAGCAAGATCTCCAGATGCTTCTGGCGGCCCAGTGCCACATTGGCACCAAGAACGTCACCTCTCGCATGACGCCTTACGTCTACAAGCGCCGTGCTGATGGTAACAAAATTTGAACGCGCCCCCCCAACGTTCCGCGCCAGAGAGAGCTGACCACACGTCCCATTTAACAAAAAAGGTATCAACATCATCAACCTCGGCAAGACCTGGGAAAAGTTGATCTTTGCCGCCCGTATCATCGGCGCCATCGAAAACCCTCAGGACATCTGCATCATCTCGGCTCGTCCTTATGGCCACCGCGCCGCTCTCAAGTTCGCGAAGTACGTTGGCTGCGAAGCCATCGTGGGCCGTTTCACCCCCGGTACTTTCACCAACTACATCACGCGCTCGTTCCGCGAGCCGCGCTTGATCGTCTGCACCGATCCGCGCACGGACCACCAGGCCATCAAGGAAGCCTCGTACTGCAACATCCCCGTCATCGCCTTCGCAGACACCGACGCTCCCCTCCAGTTCGTCGATGTCGCGATCCCGACCAACAACAAGGCCAAGCACGCCATCGGTCTCATGTACTGGCTCTTGGCTCGTGCCGTCCTGCGTCTGCGCGGCACCCTCGACTATGAGACCCCCTGGGATGTCATGGTCGACATGTTCTTCTACCGCGATCCTGAGGAGGCCGAGAAGGAAGCTGCCGCCGCCGCCGCTGAAGCTGAAGGCAAGGAAGAAGCCGGCGAATGGGGTGGCGCCGCCGCCACCGCCGACTGGGCGCTGGAAGGTGCTGCCGCCGAAGGTCCCGCTGGTATCGCGCCTGTCGCCGCTGAATGGTCCGCTCAAGCTGCGGCTGACTGGGCTGACGACGCTGCTGCCGGCTCTAGCTGGGCTGATGCTGCTCCTGCAACCACCGGCGGTTCGTCGTGGGATTAAACAGGCTAGATCTTGCTTTCCTGTTTTGTGGTAGCGAGACTTTGAGCAATTAAAAAGGAAAAGGATACACGGACTTTTTTGTCCAACCTGCTTAAAACAACAACCTTCTTCTACTGTATCTGCACTTGACGAAGAGGAAGTCGCACCGTTAATTAGTAAGCTGATCGCATTCGGCTGTGTGCCATGAATGTCTGGGCACGACCAGTAGAGCGAGGATCAAGTCATGTCGCAAACCTCTGGAAATTATAAAAATAGAACATGAATTGCTTGGCGCCTCAAGAAAAATGAGCGTTTTCTCCTGCCATTGGTAAGCTCTCATTGACACTCTGGGGTTGATCACAGTATGTATGACTCAGAGGATATGCTTGCGCTGCTCCAAATGCTGTCTTGCGTTTGCGCAGCATTTGAAAAGTGTGCAAGACTGATTCGGGGACTACCTAAACTTATTGGCTGAATGGATCTGTCAAATGCAAATCCGGTTCGTAAACAGCATTCTGAGCAAGCACAAACAAACATGACCCTTGTTCAGACTGATCTTTTATTTCGTTCGCAAAAGTAAACACTGATGGAAGGTCCCAGTTGAGGGCCTACCGGTAAAAAAAGAAAGGAACGTGAGCATTCAGTACAATGGCAGGATGCTAACAGATATCGTGTTTCCGGAAACTTGTGCTTTATCACCGTTTGCGCATTCCTTTCTCGTGCGTAATTCAAGCCAAGAAAGAATGACACAGGATTGGATACCAGTCATCATTTTAGCAGTATCTACCTTCTTGACTCTGGCTGTCTTCTTCATCAGAAATCATACCTCAATGATGCCAAAATGGCGTGGAATGAGTTCCTCGACATTCTTGCTCGTTGCCCCAACTGGGAGCGCAAACAATAAGCTGAGACAAAAAGCCCAAATTTTTGTGCCAAGTTACACAAGAGTTGCACATGAGTGGATTAAGCCCAGGCAACTCGTGGCGCTCGTGGCGGTCGAAGGACGAGACTTTCCTTGCTTTCTTTCCACGAGCCCGTCGTTCCCTGTCTTTTTTTATACATTCTCTTTCTCTCTCTTGTGTTCATATAACCAATGACGGAGTACTGCGAAACGACAAGCTACGTAAAGCAGCATGAGCCAGTAACAGCACCCAGCCTTGACTTGTTATGCCAAGACCTGGACACTTTTATAAACGAACTGAGCGACCAAACACCTACTGAAAATCGCCTTTCTTCGTCCTCAGGGGTTTGTGTTCGAAAACATTGTGTACCTTGCTTGATGGCTTTGCATTGACCAGAGCTTCCCCGATGGCACAGTCAGGACGGCTAAACGGACAGGCACTTGAGAATGCAAGCAACGATCGGCCACCACAGAACCAGCCGTCATATAACGCCGTCCAACACGATGATGACGACGACGACGATCGTACATTGTCACCGCTGATGTCGCCTTCTCTTTTTCCTCCAGTCCCAAATGGAGAAGCATTCTCACCACCAGTCCTGGTCCATCAACCTTATGACACACCTGTGCCGACGAGGAATGCATCGCTGCAAAACTATCAGGAACACTTACGGGAAGAGAACAACACGGACGAGATACTGCAAGAAGTCTCTGTACGCTCGATAGATAACAGAGCGATCTTGTATACGACACGGACAACATCCCTGGACCGCCAGGAACCATCTTCGAGAGTTTTACTGTCTCGTCTTGGATCAACGGCCAGTCGTACAAGCTCGTCCGACGGCTCATCAAGGCCGACTTCGCCACCGAGAAAACTTGTTGCCCTACGTACCGATGAAGAGCAAGAATTACCAAATCATGCAATTCTGTCGGATCTGGCTCATCGGTTCGTCTTGCGTGTGAAGCATCTTAACCGTACACGAAGGATATTCTGCACGGATGAATATCCAATGAGTTTCACGGGCGAAGAGGCGGTGGTAAGAGAGTGTGTACCGATGCATACCAATTCTATGTTCTTTGACATCGTGTTTAAAGAAAATACTGCGTGATTTGCTAAATGGCGAATATCGTGGCGTCCTGTATCGCAAGGTGGCACGGACCCTGATGCGTATCTCACCGCCACTGATCAGTCCGATTGCATATTCCGAGAGATCGCTAAAAAACAATACTCTGTATGATTCCTCAAACGAGGTGTACACAATCGTGGAGAGCACGTTGCAGGAAGGCTTTGCTCAAGGTGTTTTTACAGCCTTTTGCCCATGCTATTCAAGAGAGTGTCAGCCCGGTCAAGGCGGCTGCTATTCACCGTGCTGTCCAAACCGAACTTCGCGACGCGGCGTGGAGAAACAGGTAACCTTGACCCAATGTGGGCTGTATCATGCCCTCCTCTGTCTTTAACGCTTGTGACTTGCAGGATACCCATCATCTAAGGCGCAACTTGTCTCTCACATCATCCTCAGTTGCCTCTTCCCATGATACTGTGAGCTGTCTAACAGGTCTTAAGTTTTGCCGGTTTGGGGTCGATGATGATAACCACAGAAAATGTAGAGCTTATCACGGGCATGGCAAGCTTCGGTTCCGCGCGAAATTCTACAGAGTACACCTGAACAAGAAATCAAACGCCAGGAAGCTATCAGTGAGTTGATTTATACAGAGGAAGATTACGTCCGTGACCTCAACCTTTTGGATGATGTAAGTACAGACCTGACTGACTTGATAAAGTGGCAAATAGTAATGCGACGCGTAGCTTTTCGCGAAATCGCTGCGAACAGCGCAGTGTATTGATGTTGAACGGCGAGATGCCTTCTGCGACAATGTTTTCAATAACTATTTGGAGATACTTTCGATACATAGAGACTTGTACCGGGATATGCGTGATTATCAAAGCGTTTGTCAGGCAAGATCAGCGGGCGGCTTTGTAGATCAGATCGGCAACATATTTCTTCGCCATTTGCATCGGTTCATGTCTGCGTACACGACTTACGGTCCGCATGTTGTTCTTGCAGAGTACGCCGTAAAGCAAGAAAGCAACAACAACATCCTTTTTCAGAATTTCATACGCGAAAAGGAAAGACAAGCGGAATGCCGGAGGCTACCGTTTCGGCATTTCCTGGTTTTGCCAGTAACACGGTTGCAACGGTATTCATTACTACTCGACGCGATCCTGAAGCGCACCCAGGATGATCACCCGGACAAAGACGATATCGCGAGGTGCATCGAAATTGTGCGGGAGATAGGATCAAAAGTGGACGAACTCGCGGCCAATAAGCGGAACACACTCCGTATTTACATCATTAATGACAGCCTCCGGTTTAAACCGGGCCAGGTTTACGATCTGAGGCTGAGCGAACGAGGCCGACGACTTTTGCACGAAGGTCCTCTTAAGCGCCGTTCGCACATGGGCGTGGATGACTTACACGTCTTCTTGTTTGACCATATGCTCATAATGACAAAACCAAAAGGAGACCGGTATCATCTATCGAAACGCCCCATTCCTCTACAACTCCTTCATTTGAGAGACGGCATAGAAGCTTTCTCTTTAGGCGTGCGAAATCCCTCTTCCCCTACTACTACTACCGAGAACGCTTTAAGCACATCCACCTCGACATCATTATTACCCGCTGCCAGCCAATCCACATGCCTTGTCATCCAACATCTTGGTAGACATGGCGGAGATTATCTGCTTTATGCCGAAAGTTCGATGGACCGCATACTGTGGAAAGAAAAGGTCATCGAAGCCAAAGCTGCAATAGAAAAGGCGCATCCTGAATGGAACGTCTTTGAGATTCGATCATTGAGTGATACGACCTTTGCACTCAACAGCGGACCTTCGAGCTGTGGCAAGGTGACCTGTAGTACCGCATTCAGTAAGTGTTTCTAGATAAAAGAAAGTGGGGTAAAAGAGAGCCAACCATCGGTATCTAGTCGGAGCGCGCGGCATTCGAATGGTCGCGATTGGCACTGAGATTGGTGTCTGGATGGGCATCGAAGGCGATACGAATAACCTCCAAAAAGTCCTAAGTGTAAACGATGTTACGCAAATTGGCGTACTAGAAGAGTACCATATCTTTCTTGTCCTCGCAGGTAATAAACCTTTAATGTACATGACTTAGCGTTTTCTGAAGTCGCTAGCACATAGATAAGACGTTGACCGCTTATGCACTGGACTCACTCGATCCCACCACGAAAAGCAAAAACACCACGACGACGACCGAGCAGCAGCACCGGCCATCTTACAAGATACAAAGTAACGTCGTGTTTTTCAATACCGGCACCTGTAACAATCGGACATTGGTTATCACCATGAAGAAACGAGGTCTAGACAGCCTCTTCAAGAGTTTCGAGCCTGTCTGCGGCGATTTGCGAGACCCCCGTAATGCAAAGTTCCTGAATACCAAGACAGGCTTTCTGAGCAAAGGCCCAAGTTGGTTCAAGTTGTACAAGGCAAGCTTGTATTTTTGATATATCGGGTGCAAGCAAAAACACTGATCCAACTTTAGGAGTTTTACGTTGGTGCGGATGCGCTGGGTCTGCAGTTCTTGAAGGCTCGTCTAGCTGTGGTCTGTGTGCGCGGTTTCGAAATCATTGATTTAAACCATTTATCGCTCCAAAACCATAACCTGCCCGAGCTACGGGATCCGGACTTTGTGTTCGTCCAGGAGCGCCGCGAGCAGATCCGGCCGCTGGGAATGTTCCGTTGCCGGGATGGGTTTTTGCTCTGCTACGACGCGTTTGCGTTTATGGTGAACAGCAAGGGTCTGTTGATGAAAGGTCTTTATCCAATAATTGATTGGGAAGGTGTTCCGCAAGCCGTCGCGTTTTCTTATCCGTATGTGATTGGGTTTGACCCTCGGTTTATTGAAGTGCGCCATGTGGAAACGGCAAGTAAAAAAAGAACATGCTTTTGGCTGGGGATTCAAAGTCATACTAAAACGATTGGATCATCTAGGGTGCACTGGTACAAGTTTTTGCTGGTGAAAACATGCGGTGCTTACATTATCGACAAAATGCCATTACCCCACCTGTCATTCACGGTTGCATGAGTCATCCTTTCAGACCTGGCTATCAATACGTCTTTAACCTCGTTGGCACCTTTGAACCTCCTCTTGTCTGGCACATCTAATCCCCACCTACTACTACTTCTTAGTACATACATATACATCCCTCATCATCCCTTTCTGTGTCATTTTTGAACATCTGATAATACAGTCAGCCCCCGCTTTTTGCAACGGCAAAAATCCGCAGAATCCGTTGCAAAAAAACCGGGTGTTGCAAAACCCGGGGTATCCAAAGCAGTAGGCTATCCACGTGATTACCGTGGAAAGTGCAACGGATGTCCTACACTACCGGTCAAAAAGTCTGCATGCAGTTAGATAGTCCCAGACATAGCAGGTGTATGCAGATTTTTTGATCGGTAGCGTATTTCTATAGGAACGATGACCCCAATAGCTTACGTAGCCAGGATGAACTAATATCCTAACGGACATGATAACAGGGTTGACCTATCCTCAATTGGACAACACAGAGAGCATAAGGGCATGCGTTGAACAAATGAAACTATAAACAAAGACTCCATTTGAATACTGTAATTGTGGCCTTTCTTTCAGCTAAGGTACCCCTACAATCTGTCCTAAGATCATGGAGAGACATGAAAACACGCTTTTTGAAAGGGCGCCGCAGGACCATTCTGTTACCATGCAGAAACTAGCAGTATGGCACAAGGGTGAGCACGCAACATAATACGCGCCATTGATTTCTCAATACTTTACAGAGAAACAAAAGATTTGTCTGATGGCCGAAACAACTGCCTTTAATCATGCTGTGATTGGCCAAGATAGCTGCTAATTTGATTTGAGCTTCAACTTCTATTGGTTGACTTATACCCCCCTTCAGTGCAACGGCCATTTTTCTCGTTGCAAGTTGCGCAACAGCGGGGTGTTGCAAAACTCTTTAACAGATTTTAAGTGTTCCCTGACGCTGGTTGCAAAAAAGCCGGGTGTTGCAAAAACCGGGGTCTGACCGTAAGCATATTTCAGTATGACTCGCTACCGATCAGACGGAAATACCGCCATTCGATGGTATCCATTTCCATCAGCACAAAATAATTTTTTTAAGCGAAAATGACTAGTACAATTCGGTAGAGGGGGGGGAGAAATACAAGGAATTAGGAGGACTGTTCGATATGCTTAAGTTCGAAAATGACTTCGTTGCCTGTGGTTCGGTCTTCCATCACACAGTGGATCACGTTCTGTGCATCCGGCTGAAGACAGCGAATATTATGACCCGGAATCACTTGAACAAGCCGACCCTATTTGTTCGTCTTCATCAATAGCGCGCACTCAAAGCAGCAGCATGAACGATCGATGTGCTTACCGTATCCATGTGCCGTATTTCAATGAGCGCAGGATCAAATGCAATCACATACGGAAACTTGTACGCAAACGTCTGTGGATTACTCTCCCAATGAATCATAAAGTTTTTCCGGACCCGCCATCCCTTCTTGTCGATATAGAACGCCAGTTCTATCATCACAGTCAATCCCTGTCTCATCTTTGGGCCTCAAGCACCGTCTTACCGTTATAGCACAGCAGTATGTTGCCATCCGTTTCGTGCCGAAACATCGAAATAGGCTTCAGGTTCTCTCGCTGCAGAATCGCTTGATGGTTAGGATCCCCAGGGTGCAACACACCTACAACCCCAAAAAAATCAGTCAGTCAGTCAGTCATCTGCGCTACTACCAACCCAAGCGGGGCGCGCCTTACTTTGCACCTGCGTCGACTTGAGATCCACCATCTGGAACCCCCGCGGACACCCCACGCATATGATATTCCGAAAGAACTGGATCGACGTCGCCGCTCCCGGTATATACAAGTCCTTGTACACCTTCAGCGTCTCCGCCGCGTTCCGCAGCATCAACCGTCCCAGTGGATTCATGTTCTTCCGCTTCGGGTCAACCGCCTCGTGCGTCTCCAGCGCTCGGATCGTCGATGTCATCGGACTCTGCCGCACATAGCACACAAGCGTCCGTGTACTACCACTGCTACTGCTGTTGTGGTCATGGATCTTGCCCATCTTGAAGAATGACACATGGTTGCTGATCTTGCGCCCGTCCGACGCGTTGTGGCGCCGTGAACAGTCGCTGCTGCTGCCGTTATCATGATGATTCCGCTGCAGCTGCTCCAAAAGGGTATCCAGGGAATAGGTATACAGCGTCTTGTCAGCCAGCACAAGCATCAGACGACTCGCGCCCTCAAGAATCCCAATCTGTGATACCTTCTCGATCGCCAGAATACGCACCAGTCCGCCGCCGCGCTTCTTTTGGATATACACGCCTTGATCGCTCCCAAACGCAATCGATTTCCCATTATCTGTTTGTATCATGTAAGCTAAATCCATTCATTTTTTTTCTCTTGTCAGGTTGTCCTTCATCATTCCCATTCAACTTACCAAAGGTGGCCGAGCATCGCACCCTGTTGTACGCGCTAACGAAAAAGTTGTCGCTGATAGGCGCCATCTCAAAAGCCCGGTTCTTCTTCATCAACAGCTCCTGCTGTGCTTGGATCTTTGTCACCCACTGTCGACGGATGGCCATGGTCGTCGCATACAACGTGATCGGCGTCGCACCGTGCTTGCCGAGATGGCTAAAGCACAGTGGATACCCCGATTTGCTCGAACAACTGGTAGGAGTGGCGGGAGTGCTGACAGACGGGAGGATCGTAATGTCCAAACTATTCACAGAGGAGAAGGAGTCTTTGCTTGTTCGGTTGTATGGTAGGATCGAGCTCGAACGTCTCGCGTTGTCCGGGAAGGATAAGGATAACAACTCTAACGGAATAGGCTAACCACAGCGCGCCGCCGTCCGTTAAAATATTATCTTTTGCTGTATCTGACGACTGACATACAAACCTTTCGGTAGAGCTTGTAGCGCTCCGTGTTGTGTATATACTTTAGCTTCGTTATCAATAGACAATGGTCAAGCAGAAACAGAAGCATATCCGAAGAGTCAGAGCTTGTTCCTTTGCGTTTCAGTGTCCCTTTCAGCACCAATTCTCGGTTCTCATCTCGCAGGCCCAGGTCCTTTTGAAGCGGGGCGTTGATATACAGATTTTTCATCAACCCTTATTGGGCACCATCACATACCTTGATATCTGCCGGCAGATAACTAATCAAGCGCTGCTCAAGTAGTTGCAAATTGTGCTTGCTTTCTGTCTTTCCAGCCTCCTTGTTCACTCTGCCAAGGAACTCGGCAATGATATTCATCGCTTTGGGTATCTGCTCCTGATCTGGATGGTCCTTGGGCGTATGCCGAAGGATCTCACGAAGCAGCAAGTTGTATCGACCGAGTCGCGTCGTCGGTTTCGTAAGGTACCCGTTCAACTCGAGCTTGCGGGACTGCTTCAGCCGTTCGGTTGCCTAATCATCAACATGATCCATCAGCCCCACGACTTGTTACAACAACATCACGACAACAGCCCATTTACCTCAACGAACCGCGCAAAGCTCGGATTCGCCTTCTCGGTCTCAAACACATATTTGCCAATCACCTGGTGCGCGCCGTACTTGACAAACGGCTCAAACCGCACCACATGCGCAAGCATGATATCGCCCACTTGGTCGACCACCGGGTTCGCAACCTGCCGCTGCTGCAACGCCTCCGCAAGCCCAGCATTCACTTTATAGATCTCCATGATGTTCCAAAACACCTGCCGCACAAACTCTTGTCGCCGTTCTGGCTCAAGTATATCTTCGTCCAGCAAAGGCTTGATCCAGAACTAACACTCGCAGTTAACACACTAGTCATTCTCCCCTCCCGCATGTCATGGACACCCACCTTGTTGACATACGCCAGGTCTTCCACGAAATCCTTTTCCGTATAGATAAGTTCATATATGTTCTCCTGACGTTTCCGCTCCTCCTTGGACAACTTGTCGACCACCGACTGCGGCACCGTGTTGATCCATAGCCGGTCTTCTTCCTGTTCCCATTCCCTGTTACTACTACTATTCATGCTTATTGCGCCAGTGCCATATGCACTTACCTTTTCGCCCAGCAATGACGACCGACTTTCCGTGCGTCCATGGAGGCCCCTTCTCGATCGACGCGCCCGCTATACGTAACATCAGTAACACCACGTGGATCATGGAAAATAAGCAAATAAAGGTCACCTGCTCAAGCCGCCGCGGACACGATGGGCTGTAGCAAAGACTGTCTCTGGAGCATGTGGGCGAGTAGCAATCCGTCAACACCGTAAACACGCCGTTCGGCAACCCATTGTTGTTGTTATTATTGCTTGGTACGACCACATCCGACTCGTCCTCGGCAAGAACGGGCGAGTCCAGCATGACATCATTATTATTATTATTATTATTATTATTATTCATAATGACCCTGTCCTGAAATTGGTATAATTCATGGACTGAATCCCGGAGCCGGTGTTCATAGTTTACGTCATGAAAGAACTTTTGCGCATCCAGAGCCCGGCCCACCAGCACCGCCAAGTTTCGATCGCTCGTCTTGATAATGTACGCGAGCTTGTCCTAGTACGTAGTAACAAGGTGAGCCCCATGCATGATCTTTTTACTGCCCCAAAACAGCCCGAGTCTTACCACCGCCTCCCGTCCGTCAAACGCATTCTGGTACTCAATGCTGTCCTTGGTCTTTGTCCCAAGCGTAACGCGCTCTCGAAACGCCTCGGCCACCTTGGACAACAGCGCAGGGTACACGATCGGTGCGCCGCCTTCGCCCCGCTGTAGCAGCTCGTGCTGCAGCAACACCGTCTCTTCATTCCCAAACGAAAACGACATGGATCGCTCGCCGTGCATCCGACGGTGCGTCGTGCTCGAGCGACGCGTCACACCTGCCGCCGCATGATGCACGTTCTCGGCCGAACGTCGCAGAGGGATCGAAAGCGAGATCGAAGATTCGGGTCGGAGTCCATGAATAGGGTCTAATGCATTGCATATCGTTTTAGAATGGGCACCCCCTTTTTTTTGGCACAGAACCTTACTTTGTGACATGGCCGATAATCGAGCGCGAACGGGTGCGGTCGTCTTTGATAATCTCTGCAGAAGGCTGTTGGTACTCGCGATGCTGCTGCTGCCGGTGGATGTGCTATCGACCGACCCTTTGCGCTGATGATCCAGCGTGATCTTGGGTTCCGCTGTGTTCTTGGGTCGAAACAAGGTGCTCGCACGCGAGAGTCGTCGTAGGCCCTTTTTGGCCTGAGAATCGAGCCGTGATTTGCTGGTGTTCAAGGACGCTAAGTTCAGAATCATGGCGCTCGACGAGGAGCGCATGGCTTTATCTCTTTTATCGTGCCGTGAATGCTGCAGATTCTCGTAATATTGGTTCCTGATAGCCACGGAAGGCGTGATATTCGACTCTGTTACTAAAAGTCAGTCCATGGCGGGTTCGTACAAGGGATGTGTGCGTCTGTGTGTGTGTGTGTGTGTGTGTGTGTGTGAAAGTATACCTTTTTCGCTGGCGGATTGCGGCAAACGAAGGGTACTGTAGACGGTTGGAGATGCAGGTGGCTCTTTGGTGCTGGCATCTTTGGCGCCCTCAACATACGAGACCGTTGTTGATGAGCAACTGCTGGGACTCATTGGTCTGTCACTTCCCAACCCGAATGGGCAAGCAATGGGGAAAACTAGAAAGAAAAAGGCCCGCGTGGAACAAGGAGGTCGCCTTCTTTCTTCTCTCTTCCCCGAGCGGCCAGAAACTTTTTTTTTTTCTTTCTTTCTTTTTCGCTTGGCACACGATAAAAAGGCTCTCATATTAGCCAAAATGCTATTTTAAGTTCGATTACCTTTTTGACACACCGAGATATGCCCTTGCTAACTAGAGTCGCACCCATTCATGACTGTACTGCATCAGGAGTAAAAGATAACTTTACTGTCGGACGGTTCATGCAATGCTTTATGACCGCTAAACGCACGACGGCAGACATTTTCTGAATGAGCCATCTTTTTTTTTATTGTTTGTCAAGATCCCCTCCCCCCATTGGCCATCATCGAGACTTGCGCGCTTTCTATTCCATTGCGTATATACTATCGCCAACCTTGTAGACCCACAAAGGGAAATGCTAAAGAATAAGGTATAGACTAAAACACATTCATTGCACAGGGGGTCACTTGCCTTCGCTGTCAGAATGCCGAAATAAGGTACCGATGCCATGGAAACGCTGCATTCCCCCCCCCAGATGCCACCCAGACTTCTGGCTACTGTGCTTTGCCCAATGCATCCGTTGCAAATCTACCCAACGGAGATTGACAATGACCTCCAACAGCGATACACGCCTCACCCGCTCAGGTCATCTGTAGCCTTTCCTTGCACTAACCAACATTACGTTTTTTTCACTAAGCCAAACGATTTTATCTTGTTATATTTCGCCATAGCACTCTGCCTTCCTATGTAACAACTACTACTACTAATTTGCAAATCGACCCATATTCGCCTGATACGACATCCCGTCATGCAACGTAGAGCTCTTATTGATCCGACGATGCTCTTCACGCGTGACGATACTCTCCAGTATCTCGCCAGAACCTTTCACTAACCTGTTCATCAAACAAATGTATTAATGGCACCTTGTCGTCTATAAATAGAGCCCATCTCTGTTGCGGCCCCCGCCGCGTTCTGCCCGTTTCCGGGTCATAAACATGTAGCACAACCGACCGCTCCCTCTCAAAATCTTCTCTCGTCTAAGGCGCCATGACCCGTCCCGCGGTTGCAACAGCCTTCTTCTTCTTTTTATTATTTTCAGTATTGTACTGTTGAGCGAGCTGTCGAAGACGCGCCAATGTCTCTTCATTCGTCAACGGCTCACTGTCAGATTCCTCACGATAATGCTGCCGCTCTTTATGTCATTTTCGCTTCCTATGATCTTCCTCCTCACTGCTGTCTGTCAAATGACGGTGTCTCTTCTTGCCCGAATGCTTTTTCTTTTTTCTCTTTTTATGCTCATGTTCTCTGCCAGAATGCTTGCCCATTGCTACAAGCTGCAGAAAGTCAGAAAAGGACAGAAGCTTATCGGAGACCAAGCATTCTGATTGGCCGCTGAAACCAAGCGCCAAGCGCGCGCTTTTTGGCTCAAACCCGAGCTTATTGCGACCCCATCCCGAGCTTAAGACGGCGTCGGGTGAGGGCATCATGAGTGCCGCCATTTATTCATTCATCAACTCCATCACAAACACAATCACCTCCCGTTATGACATTAAAGCGCAAATTTCATCAGCCGGATTGTGGAAGATATACCTCGGTCTACGAAAAACGACTGGAAAACATGTCGCCGTCTTTGTACGTTCTCCATTACTCTTCTACTCGTTCGCAAGCTGAATAAATAACTACTACTATTCAAGATATTTGAAAAACGTTCACTGGACTCGATCTTTAAACGTGAGCGTGGCGCGTCCAGAAATGACACTGAACGGGTCTATGAACTCTTGAAGAAAGAAGCAAGTGTTTGCCCGCCTTGCACCCCGTTAGCCATCGGGAACTCATTGACAACTGTTTGTGTAGGCAAGCTACTTGGCTCGCTTACGCCATCCTTCTATCCTGGAAGTCGTTGAACCTGTCTCGGAGTCGCGTTCATCCATTGCGTTTGTAACTGAACCATTGATGGGCACTCTGTCCCACTTGTTGAAAATGGACAACAGTTACTCGTCGCAGGGTAGTGACGCAACATATGAAGTCGACGAGCTGGAGGTACATCGATACTGGCTTGCGCGGGGGCTGATCAATGTGCTTAGCTGTATGCTAGATCCAAAAGGGCCTCTTACAAGTCGGAAAGGGGCTACAGTTCCTTAATGATGCCAAAGTCGTTCACCACAACCTAACGCCTGATGCCATCTTTGTAAACGCCAAAGTAAGATACCTCGTATTTGTCAACGACTAGGCTGCCATATTCATCACGGATGAAACTTTTTCATCTCAGGGCGACTGGAAGATAGGAGGGTACGTCATCAGGCTTTGCGTTGTGCATAGAGCGCTAGACTCATGGGCTTTCATCAGACTCGGGTTCGGTGTTTTTTTGAATAATACGAGCGACCCGCAGAGCACTGGCTACTTTAACGACGAATATCTTCCTGAAGCATGTCAAATTAACTTGGATTATGCTGGTAAACGAATCAGGAACGAGAAGGTCGTGCGGGCATTGAGAGAGTTAACAGGATATTAGCTCCCGAATTTATACTGGATAACGAAGTGACGCAAGCAAACGACATGTTTTCCTTGGGCTGTCTGGCCTATGCAGTGCATAACAAAGGCGTCCCGTTACTGCACACATTTAACAATCTGCGGACATACGAGAGAAAAATCCAAGCACTAGGCACCATGGATTTCAGTCATATGCCAGTCCATCTGCAAGGTACAGCAGACGGACAATACCCAAAGTCTGCATGGCTGACTGACCAGAGAGATCGTCCAGATGTCATTCGACGGCTGCTGGCACGCTATCCATCGCAGCGGATATCATCGATCGAATTCCAGAATTCAAAGTACTTTGATAACCTGCTCGTGTCCACCATGAAATTCTTGGAAAACTTTCCAGAAAAGACGCGGGAAGAAAAGGGCCAGTTTATGAAAGGCCTGGCTCGCGTTCTCAACCAATTTCCTGAGCGTGTCTTGAAGCGTAAGGTGGGCGGCGATCGTGTCAATGTTCTCTCGGACGTCGTGGCTGAACAACGCACCATAGATCCTTCCGTCACTTTTGGAGGAACTCAAGAACCATCCACTGCTTCCATATACCGTGCCAAACGTCTTTATCATCGCACAAAAGCTCACAGAGAGAGAATTCTGTGACCTGGTCTTGCCCGCACTGAAGCCAGTCTTTGGCGTAAGAGACCCGCCGCAGAATATGATTGTCTTGTTGGAGAAGCTGGACGTTTTGCAAGAAAAGACGCCTCGAGAAGTGTTTCGTGACGGTACGTCGAGCATTTCTTTGCCACAACATGTGTAACCCTGCTCTTTTCTTTTTCCAGACATTATGCCATTGGTGTACGCGGCGTTGGAGGCACCAACTCCTGTTGTTCAAGAGAAAGCATTGCGTATCATTCCTTCCTTAGCAGAGTCGCTCGACTATACCACCGTCAAGAGCTCACTGTTCCCTCGGGTGCAGGTATGCTGCATTCTATTGTAATGCTACGTTTTAATCCTGATTCCATGTTCTACTTCAATAGGTCTTGTTTGCACAGACCACGATCCTCTCTGTTAAAGTGAGCACCCTGATTTGCTTCCACTCGATGATTAAAGTGATCGACAAGGTGCGCTTTTTCGCAATTTTTTATGGCTTTGGTGGTTATGTTGACGAGTGGTTCTCTAGTACACAATGCAAGAAAAGCTTGTACCTTTGCTCAAGAACATCAAAACAAAAGAGCCTGCGGTCATGGTAAGAAATGCATCATGTTTTACTACAAGCGTCCGATATTGAAGAGCAACTGTAGCTCGCAACCTTGGCCGTATATGACGAGATGGGTAAACACCTAGACAAGGAGATCATCGCGACGGAAATATTACCGCAGTTGTGGAGAATGAGCTTTGGACCTTTACTCAATGTGGACCAGGTATGTTCAATGGGAGAAAAAAAGACACACGACGCGCTTTAACATCTTGTCCGTGTATATAGTTTAAAAAGTTCATGAAAACCATCCGCGAGTTGACGACGCGCGTAGAAGAAGCACACACGAGGCACCTTCAAGAAGTAAAGTCGTTGGAAGAGCAAACGAAAAGTGTCAGCAAAGCAGGTTCATCATCAGGGAACGGCGCCGCCGCGGGCGCTGATACTGAATTATCATTTGAAGCATTAGTGCAAGGTCGCGTAGATAGCAATAAGCGAACGACGCCGGATATATTCAGCAGCAGCAATGCAAACGACTTTAGTGGAAAGAAGACAGCCGGAATAGCGCCCATGACGAGTGCTACGACGTCCACCGCCACCAGCACATTCGATGGATTATCAAGTGGTTGGTCAAGTCCAGGACGTCAGAGCCCTCTGATGGGACTCAGCATGGATCCCTTATCCCCATCTAATAATAATAACAATACAGCATCAAGTCCTGTGCGTCAACCGGCGACAATGCAACAGACTTTATTCACTTCGAATACAACCACCTCCTGGTCAACAACACCAACAACAAGCAACATCCCGACTTTACTAACACCGCCCAGTTTCCAGTCAGCACCTCCTCCTCTTGCACCGCCTGTCAATGCTATGAATAGTTTAACAATGCAGCCAACACAACCGAGTGGGCCCAATTACGCGGCCTTGCGAGACCTTGGCACCTCACTCTCACCCAAACCAGCCGGACGACCGTCCAGCATGGAACTACTGCAACCTGTTTCAATTCATCATAATACGCGGCCACCAGCAACGACGCAAAATCAAAATCAACCTGGACACAAGATGAGTAATCTGAATGCATTTGATCCCCTACTATGACAGCCATTGGATTAGATTTGTACTTTTATACCTCATACCTCTTTTGATCGGATAAAATCATGCAAAATGCCGACTTCGGGCTCTCAAACAGTGTGGCTTTTGATGGAACGTGGTGGTTGGAGAGAGGGGTGGCCGTGGTAATTTATTGAGGGTATGGCACAACCAGTGGCGAGAAAACTACTTGTGGTCGGCGGCACAGGCTTCCTGGGTAAATAGAGCGAGAGGCTACTGGGTTTGGCGTTCATTAACTCGTAGTGGCGCCCAAGGGCTCAACATTTGCAAACATGCTGTACAACGCGGATGGGAGACCGTGAGTTTAAGGTAGAGCAATCGCGCGCGCACACACACACAGACACGCGGAATGACTTGGGCATTGAAACTGCCACCATGGTAGCCGAAAGGGACAGCCGGACGCGTTTCGGCACGGTCCACGGCCCGAATGGGTAGACAAGGTGCGTTAGGTCGGGTGACAGCCCAGAGCGATTGGGCGGGAACTCATTTCTGTTTCCAGGTGCAATGGGCATCGGGCGACAGCTTGAAGCCCGAGACGTACCAGGCAGCCATGGAAAACGTAACGGACGTCATACACTCGGTCGGCTTAATATCCGAAGTGGACTACAAAGGCATCGTCAGCGCCAAGGGACTATGCGAGGCGGCGGCCGGTGTCGCGCGCTTGGTCACCGGCGCCAAAGACCGCGGCAACCCTCTCAAGACGAGCTCATCATCATCATCGCCCAAAGTGACTTTTGAAATGGTCAATAGAGATACAGGTAGGCAGGCAAGCAAGTATGCCAAGTCCTATGCGCATCGCCAATTTAATCTTTGTCCAAGCCATCACCTTGGCCAAGGAGGCGGCCAGGCTGCCATCCATCGACAGCTTCGTGTACATTTCGGCGGCAGACATCATGCCCTTCATCAACCCGCGCTATATCAGCACCAAGCGCCAGGCTGAGCAGTTCCTCTTCTCAAGGGATGAGTTCAGGACCATCGTCTTCCGACCAGGTGGAGTCAATAACACTAGGAACACTTTAGCGTCACAACTGACAAGCACTGGGATCCAGGATTCATGTACGGAGAAAATAGACCGGCTGTAGCACCCCTGGCAGCCGCGATTCGCTTAGCCAACATGGTCACCAAACCCGTTGCAAAGGAACTGCAATCCCTGCCACTCGGTGCAAGCTTGACAACCCCGCCGCTGAACGCGGACCTAGTCGCAACCGCCGTCATCGCAGCCATTGAGAAAAATGGTCTAAAAGGGATATTCGATGTAGACGGTATCATGGCATTGTCGCGTGAACAACGATAACCAGATATGATTGGACGCGCAAATCGAAATAAAAAAGTGTGTGACCCCAACTCACTTGCGTACGCTTTATCTCTCTCTTGTTTTTGAACCACGACAGAAACAATGCACCATTGAGATGCTAAGGCCTGCAAAAATACTACTTTCATCGCTGCATCAGCTACGGCATTACTTTGAAGGCAAAGTAGCCGAGCTCGTACAGCAACCGCCACCTTTCGTCTCGCAAGCTTTACAAACCGCAAGAACCAAGTTTTATCACACCGCTACCCATCAGCACAATGTCGTAGCCAATCACCCAAACGCACCCACGCTCTTCCACGTCGCAGAGAGGGAGCATCAGCGGCTCCTCAGAGCTCTGCAGCAACAGTTTCCGATCGTCAAGGTGTTCTCCTCACCTCGTCCCGGCTACGCCCACCACTTCTCGTTCGCCAGCAACGTCTCATCGAGGCAGCAATTCCGCACCATCGTCTCTTCCGGGGCAACCGCATCGCCCGCAACCGCAGGCGTGCTCGGCCAGGCTGACGGGTTCTACGCTGCAGCAGGCGGCTTCTGCGGCTACCCACGCACAGCCATGATTGGTTACGCTCGCACCCCCTTTGCGGTCCGCCAGTTCTCGACAGCCAAGTCTCCGTGTGTCACCCTGTTCCAGCAACAGTCTTCGGGCCAAGCGGCCGCCAACAACATCTTTTCGCACGCCTCGTCGCGCTTCTTTTCTCCTGCCGGATCCAAAATGAATCCGCCCCCCGCTCAGCACAGCTCAGACGCTCACTGTCACTCAGCGCCGCTGCAGCCCAAGCAAGCACAAGACGACGACGACGACGACGAGAACGCGAACGCCTTCAGAGCCTACAACCGCATCTTTGCCCGTTGCGCCGACCCTGGAAAAGGCATGTACGAACTTCTGATCCAGGACGATAAGCAGCAGCAGCAGCAACCGGGTCGACGCCGTGCTGGTCTGGTCCGTCGAGCTTCGGTCGCCTGCAAGAAGGCAAACATCAATCTTCGGACTCGTCCTGTGCGACAGCCCTACGACTATATCCGCCACGATGACCTTTCTTGCATGTACACACCGGAATCGCAGCGGAAACAAATGATTCGCCACTGGCACTCGAGTCGTCTCAAGGCGCCGCCGCCACCAAACAAGGAACAAGAAGAAGAAGGACCACCGGTGGTATATCTTGCGTTCCGTCTTGATAACCTCTGGCGCATCTCGAGTTTCGCACGAGATAGCCGCAGGCACCTACTCGATCCCTCGTTTATTGGATCCCTGGCCGAGGGCTACCAGATGCATCTAACTGAAATAGTCACGCTGCTCAGTCAGCTGCAGCAGCATGGTCGGTTCCAGGTAGCAGTATGCGATGACGAACTACGCGTGATATTCCCGTCTACCGTGTTTTGGTCTCCAGACGGCCGTAAAGAATACGCGCGTCGGTGGCTCGCTCGGATCGGTATTGACCCTGACAACCCATATTTCACGCTTCATGAATCCCGGCGGACTGAGAGTCAGGAGCAGGAGGAGGAAACAACGGAGGATGAGGAGCAGTCTTCTTCTTCTTCTTCTTCTACTTCTTCACAACAGGATCACCTTTTAACGTCTGAAATATTCGGACCCGAATATTTCAGAGGAATTCAAGCGTTTCTGGATCATGTTGACGAGCTGATTGAAAGCGGGCCTGCCTTTGCTCGCTGTCGTGTCTGAAATGCGACATCATTAAATAATCAAATAAATGAACGGCAAGGTTTTTTCTATCCCTATTAACTTTATTCCTGGAATATAATTTGCTTTGGTATGCTGGATCATGAAGTAGGCTCAATGTATACCCACCACCTTTGCTAACATAAGAACGCAACGTGTTAAACTCGCATAATTAAACAAAGGAAGAGGGAGCTCGTTCGATACAGCCCGAAAGATATGCGTGTACTGTGTCATAGGGACGATGGAGCTGAAGACCGGCTATCCACGGACCACGTAGACGAACAAAGGGGGACCAACCTATTGGACAGATCAGGGACACATGTTGTTTTTCGCAGAAATAGTGACTGGCCCATGAGGTCAGCGCGTGCGTCACTCTCTTTGTCTCTCTCCCTGGTCCATTGCTGTCCATCCGCCAAAGCTTAATAACATCTTGTCACAAAAGTGTTTGTATCGAGAATGAACCGCACCGAACATACGTCGCAACACATGAAGTGTAAGCTCAATAACAGTCTACAGTGTGTTCAATATCATTACGTTTATTTGATGAACACATTCTCCGCTTTCTGCCTGTGTGACGAACATTTCTGACGCTCCACCCCCGCACTGTACTACATTGCTCCAGCCGATCGATCGATCGATTGACCCGCTCTCCGTATGTAATATTATTAGAGACATTGTGTTGTCAAACACGTGTGTGTGTATATATAGGGGGTACTCTTTCTGGGGTGTTATTCTACAGGGAGGTGGAATTCAGGGCAGGTATATATCGGTTATGATGATGAGGAGCAACCATACGAGATCCGGTTGTCGTAAAAATGAAGTGATGCAATATAATGAAACTAATCAAAACATTGAGTTTCTGTCTTCTTTTGATCCAACCCTTCGAAAGGAGGGGGAACTTACATAGATCCCGAGACACACAAAGACGTGCCAGATCGCATGACTCGTCATCCCAGCAAAATCGAATCGACCAGGGTACAGTCTTTCTGGAAACCGGTTCGCATCTATGCACCTGCGGATCAGTTCTGTCCACTTTTTTCTGGCCTCTGGATCAACACTTACAGAACAACACGCCCAGCACATACATTGACACACTGACCAGCGCAGGCTCCAGAAACTCAAGCGTCTCCCACATCCCGTGCAGCCGCGTCAGATGCAGCACCGGCACGATGCTCGAAAACGCCACGCCCACAAACACCGCGATCCGGATCGGCCGAAACGCCTTCGTGTCCCACGACCTGAGAAACGGCAGCACCACCCCAAAACTGCTCACCGCCGTCGTAAACATCATGTACCGCGCTCGCGTCTCCGGCACACAATAGAACCCGTAGTACTCCGTCACCAGCACTGACGCCGCAATCAGCACCGCGATCCCGATATAGTCCAGCGTCGCCGCATACGTCTTGATCCGCTGATGGCATATGTACGTGTGGTAGATCGACGAGCAAAACAGACACTTTAGCGCCGCGATGCAAAACGTCGCAAAGATCGTTCGGTCGCTGGCCGATGCGTCGGGAAAATGATGCTAAAGTGGATCCATCTGGTATCATTCTCGCCCCCAAACGTTGCATCGCTCACTTACGTTGAAATAGGATACGCTGAGGAACGAGAAAAAGATGAATCCCAACAAATGGCTCCAGATATTCAGGGTCTCGTTATGCAGCATAAAGATCGATCTGAGACAGTCCCGGTGTGTCTTGTAAAAACGGTACCTGATCCATGCATCGATTTAGGGAATGTGATTATAAAACTAACCAAACAACCATTATCTTTTTTTACCCTGACAAGACATATTCGTTTTCTTGCCATTCTTTCGGTAACTCATGGTATCGCAGGAGTCGCTCGGCGCCCACCATCGCAGCTTTGGCACAATCCCACGTCTCCTGGACATGGTCATCCATACGCTGCAGAAATCCTGTCGTCGTCGAAGAATCATCCGGATCCGTCGTTACCGAACAAGCGCTGGATTTTCCGCTCCATGATGATTCGGCTGCCACTGGCTGCTTTCGCCCTGATCGATGTCGCCACAGTAACCAAGACTGATGGTCCAAAGTTACCATGTTGGCCTGAAAGGGAAAAAGGGAAACAGAAAAAGAAGAAATAATTTTAATTAATCGTCCTGGCAACCTTTTTCAAAAACTTTGTTGATTTAAATCCCGTTATGAAACCGCTCTTTTTTTTTCGTCCTCGGATGAAGACGCAGACTGTTACCGCAAGGACCCTTTTCATACCATAAAAGGTAACGCCCGGCAACCACCCCGTCACACGAAGAGACAGGTCGATCTTTCATTCTACATGTGAGCGCCATTGTTCTTTTTTGTTTTGGTTCTGTCTCTCTATAGCAAACGGGTTATTCTTTATAGCCCATTCCGTCCTCTAGAAACTTCATTTGTTCTCCTTTCTTCTTCGTTATCTGACTTACTCGATCGTCCCCCGGAGGATGGCTTCTCACTCTTCATCCGCAACATCCAACATGGGGTCCACGGGAAATATCGGAGTTTCCTCGCCTAAAAACAGGTTAGCAGACTGACACAGACGACTCAAAGGCGGCGGCGGCCCGGTTAACATCTTCGCCAGCGTCATTATCAAAACAGGCATAGTCGGCGACACAAACATTGGAAAGACGAGCCTGATGGTCAAGTACGCTGAAGGTTCGTATGACGCCGAATACATTCAGACCTTGGGTAAGTCCACCCCCCTAAAATGACAATACCAGCCACGACGACATCTGAATCTGCCTCGCAGGAGTCAATTTTATGGAAAAATCCATCGTGATCCGGAATACTGAGATTACATTCAGCATATGGGACCTCGGCGGTAAACCACAAGCTTGACGACGATTGATACAACAAGCATGCTGAATCGCTCTTGTTAGGCCAAAAGGAATTCGTGAGCATGCTGCCGCTTGTATGCAACGACGCCGTCGCCATCTTGTTCACCTTTGATCTCACCCGCAAGTCCACCCTCAACAGCATCAAGGAATGGTATCGGCAGGCACGTGGACTGAATAAGGTCAGTTGCGATTCTCTTACACAGAAAGCTTTCTGACATCCTCTCTTTTTTCATGTTACAGAGCGCTATTCCTCTATTGGTCGGCACAAAGTATGACGAATTCGTTCATCTCTCTGAGGCGGATCATGAGGAAGTGACAAGACAGGTAACGCCGGGGAAAAATAAAGTCACCACTAAAATTATCCGATTATTAAACCAGCCCCAATCCAGGCACGGAGATACGCCCGTGCCATGAAGGCGCCTCTCATCTTTTGCTCCACAGCCGAATCCATCAACGTCCAAAAGATTTACAAGATCGTCCTGGCCAAAGCCTTCGACTTGAAGTGCACCATTCCAGAGATCAAGGAAGTGGGTGCACCCATCGTCGAGTACAACCACTGCTGATATCCCCCACCTCAATAAACGTTAAATCACTAAACCATTTCTAACTAGCATATCCTGCTGAGCAACTCAATAGCCATGTCATGTGGGAAAATCTCTGTCTTTTTTTTTTCAACAAAGAATGATAATGAAAGATAGTTACATGTGATACTCTATGATACAAGATGCGCTCATCACGAAGCAAACTTCCAAGAAATAGGAATCCGTCCGGCCGCCAAACTACCAATCTTTGCAAATGCGCCCTCACTAAAGTCGATATCCCATTTGCCACACGAAGGACAGCTGTCGCAAACAACAAAGAGAGACAGTTAGCCATGATCCCTATCCCCAAATGCTTGCTGTCCTACTCACGTATCGACAACGGTCGCTATAACGGTTCCGGTCTGGGTCTTCACCTTGATCTTTTTACCGCAGTAGTTGCCGGACTGCATCAACGAGGCGCTCAGCGCCACGACCATATCCGAGTTCTTGCTCTGCACGCCACACGAACCAAGACCCACTTGGAAGAACGTGCCGTCGCCCTGATGCGTGCCAGCCAGTGCGTCCACGATTGGAAGCGCCTGCACGGTGCTGCATACCACCACCAGAATCGCCAAGAGATAGCTCAACAACTTCTTGGACATCTTTTCTTTTTACTGTTAAGGAGAGGAAGATGGGGTGTATGGAAACACACACTGAGGAAAGAATGGAAGGAGAAGGAGAACAAGATGGAAACGTTTTCATTATGCCAGAGATATATATATATATTAAAAGGCTAATAACCCGTTGGCCTATGGGGTCTTTAGACCGTCTCAGGGGTGCACGGCTTTTTTAGCACACGTCCTATAGCTTGGCAGCCATCCCACGTTTGACAACCTGGCCTTCATCCTTTTTGCCTTTTGCGGCTATTTACCCAGAACGTGGCTCGCTGGTCTTGAATTAATCCAAGCCTAGGCTTTGTTCTCTGTGCAAGGAAGCTTCCTTTCACTTGTTGCAACGCGGAGGACATCCAACACGCTCAAAACCTGCAGCAATAGCAACTGTAATACGTGGGTATACCATCCATGCTCCCGGAGTCGTACAATGGATGCTGCGGACTACAATGAATGGGCTCATTGTAAAACTGTACGCCATCTGCAAAACAAAAAAGATCGACGCGGTTTGCGCAACAGCGAATATTGGCCTACGGACCATGGTCGTCTCTTTGAAATGGCGCTCGGTCCATGCATTGTTTTTTTTTGCTTTCACGTGCCTAGCGTTGGCTAAACTGTCAGAGATCCCACTCACTTCAGCTAGCTTAGTATAATCATGCACGATCTCATACGGTTATGATGCAATATCCTTTGCACGTCGGAACGCTGGAAAGACGTGCCGGATCATCGCCTGGCACTTTGGAGCATGGCAACAAATTCGTTTTCTTTTCGTGCCTGGTATCTTTGTAGGTGCAAGACTATCTGGACTTTTCAATACCTGAGCCATCGCTGTCCGCTATAGTGCTTGTGCCAGAGACGTTTCAATGAGCTCCACTAGCCGACTCCATCTTTTAGCGTGCTAATCCCTTTCTTGTACAGTAGCCTTTTCGTGTGTTGTTCTCTTTAGATTTAAGAACAAGTTTATTGTAGATGCTCAATGTCCACATGGAAAATCTCGTAGCATTGATCGTCATGACACAGCTGATGCTTGGCTGAAACGTTCCGTTTTACAGCGTGGCCCCAGGGCCGACAACCAGTAGTCCGCCGTTTTTCTCGCTGTCCCACTGTATACCTTCTTCGTTGAACCAGCGACGTGGCCAGCGCGCAGGGATCTCCGCTAAGTGCCTGCTGCTGTGGCCTGTGTGTCATGCAGACATGTTTGTCTTTCGGATGGTCTTCTTCGCTGAGTTCTATGACGAACAGCGAATTGTATCGCTTATCGTCATCATGCCCCATCACGGAAACAGAAGCGAAGGTAACGATGTCGTAAGGCAACATCATGCGTCTTATTCGCCTCTGACGGTCACACACGTACACGCACACACATACACACGCACACGCACAGAAAGAGAGTTTCCGGCTGCATCTCGATTGACCACGCCATTTTTCTCCTTAAGCTGCTTCTTTCTTTTTACGGCTCTTCCCTTGTGCTTCTCTTTCACACTTTCTTTTTTCCCTTCTTCATCGATCCCTCGGAAACCTACCACTATATCCTGCGAAACCAGAGGGTTCTTTCCGGTGGTTTTTATACCCCCACCCACAAATCATACCTCTCTGAACATCCTCTTTTTTTTTCTGTTTCGCTATCGGTTCTTTTTCCCCTCTTGCTTTGTGGAACGATAACCTGATCTGCTCTATTCCAGATGTTCAAGCAAATACCAGCGCCGTCCAAAGCAGATCTGCAACGGGCGCTCGGCGATGATTTTGCAGATCGCTGGGATCATGACAAAGTGTCCTCATGGCTGCAAGAGAGAGGTTGGGGTCATGTTGCTGCCACTTTCAGAGGTAAACTCCGATGGCCAAGGTTGATCCCTCCCTTTTTCTTGACAGCTCAATCATTTCATTAGATCATAATATATGCGGCGAGGAGTTCTTCAATATCACCCTCGCTAAACTCGTCGAGATATTGCCCAGACCCGTCACTACCTACGCTGAGCGACGGAGACTTCTCAACGACATCCGGAATCTGGGAACCCCTACTATCGTCACCGATACCCACCGTTCTACAGTCCCAGCCAATGTACGTAAAGATCGATCCTCTTGTTCACTGACGTATGATAACCTTTTGATCAGATATCTATCAACACGAACGTCTGCTACACTGATAATAACGGCTCCATCTTGTTTGATAATACGACCATCAACAACAACAACAACAACAGTCGAAGCCCGAGTCTCCCATCGGCTGGTACTCCAACTTCAGCACATCCTGCCAGCAATTCTCCGACTACCCCATTGAGCGCTTCACGTTGCGATTGCCATTCCGCTGCGGCTGGAACGCATCAAATGGATCACCACCACCACCACAAAGACAGCACTCATTTCATTCGAAATGGTCTTTCGCCCGCCCCTTCACCTTCATCCTCAGAGATACCGCCGCCCCCAATGCACCGCACTACTCGCCAATCTCCCACTCGCTCTTATTCCCCGAAAGCAGCCTTTTCAAAGATAAAGAACTCGCTCTTAAACACTAACGCCAGCTCCTCGTCTCCATCGCTCGTTCCTTCGCCATACACTGCCGCTCCCGTCCCTGTGATCAGCCCACGCACTTCGTCCATGAATTATGATGTTGCCGCTTTTAATGCCGAAGTCGAAGAACGGTTAAAGTCAGCTCCATCTCGGTTCTCTGCCACGCCAGAAAAACTTTCCAAATTATGGTCGCACTGGCGATCCTCCGGCTCACATCGTGTAACCAAGGGGCAGCTGCAGCAGATCACCTCTGACGAAAACAGTACGAATGCAAAGAAAAATGGCTTGTGCCGGCCGATCCATAAACGCGTGAGTGGCAGTAGCATCAACATGTTTCATAGGCAGACTTATTTTACACTCTTGTATACAGTTCAGCGACCAGCGCATCCAGGTGACTGGAGACAAGGAAACATGGTACAGCATCGTCGTGACCGATATCCGCGACCCTGATACGCTCAAGGACAAGATCCTTGAGCGTATGCAGCTTGGCGGGACCCGCGACGATTATTATTACTTCCACGAAAATAGCCCAGAGCCAGGTACAGGCAATATTCTGTAAAAACTGCGTCCAATCGCTCATGCTTTTCTCTCCTTTTTTGCAGAGATTCCTTTAAGCTCGCGAGATCTCGTGTATTTATGCTCGATTGCCGACCATGCTGCAACCCAACGGATCTTGATTCGTCCGGTAAAGGACCACACACTGCCACCGTTCAGCGACTCGACGCTGTCGCTCGCTAGACAGTCATGCATCGCGTACACAGACTACCGCTTTCTGCGCTCGCATGAGCGGCATGCCACGAGCATGTACTGGAACGCGTCTTGCTCACTCTCGACACCAGAGCTGGGTCATTCGCCGTTGGATACAAGCCTGCAGACAACGTAAGCACACACACACACACACAAATGCTCTCAGTTACCTTTTGTCAGCTAACAGAGACCAAATAGTCCAGCGATGAACGACGGATACGCGTTTCCACCAGCCTTCGCACACCCGTATCGCCCACTGAGCCGACAATCGGCTGTCACGCCACGACATGCTCCTCCGTACGAGCCTGTGGGTATACAGCTTTCGGATCCGCCGACGCCTCAGCAGTTCGAAGACGACGCGCCTTTAGGCATTGAATCCGACACCGTCAAACAATATCGACAACGTATCGGCAGCGAACCGTCCGTACACGAGCCCGGAGTCGAATCAAGGGCATGGACGCGGCGATCTGAACCCTCGCTTCAACGGCCAATCACGAGCGGGCTTTGGGCCGTGCCTCCAAGGACGAGCTGCCCTGATCTGGGACAATGCCAGGCAAGATGCAAGCCTGTGCAGCTCTGGGCCGTCCCGCCTTCCACGCACCCGTTGCACGATGCCGGCAAACAAGAAGAAGAAGAAGGAGATGTCACGCCGCCCTCCTCGCCACGACAATTCTGGGGAGAGCGTCCTCCGGCTGAAGTGGTCTGTCAGAATATCGACCAATACTTTGACGACCACGACCTTGACAAGGAAATCGTGGTCGACTCACCTGCTCCACAGCCGAATCTGCGGCGACAACACACCAAGTCGATTCGGGTCGTCGCACGTGAGGCAAGCAGGAAATACAGCCGTGCACGGAGCAAGGCCAGCAGCAGCAACAGCGGCGGCAGCGGCGTGCTTCGCCGAAAGAGCACCAAGCTCTGGGGCCAGCGTGTGATTGAAGTCAAACCAGGCAGGGAACAAGAACAGAGTCTCCAGGCCTTGCGGGAACAGCAACACAGTATGACCCTAGAGGGCGAAGAACAGCAGGTGCAGTGGATCCGCGGTAAACTGATCGGAAAGGGTTCGTTTGGCCGAGTCTACTTGGCGTTCAACGTCGCGACCGGTGAAGTGATTGCGGTCAAGCAGGTCGAGATCCCACCCGCCAAGAAGACGACGAGCCACCGTTCGAATCATCAGCATCAGCATGATATGATCGAGGCCTTGTATCAGGAGATTGCGATGTTGCGCGACCTGGACCACGACAATATTGTGCAGTATCTGGGGTACGGCAGAGACGACGCCGAAGGCGTGGTCAACATCTTTCTGGAGTACGTCTCGGGTGGAAGCATCGCAAGCCGGTTGGCCCTGCATGGCGCATTCGAGGAACCGCTTGTGCGCCATTTCACGCGGCAGATATGTCTTGGCATCGAATACCTGCATTCCAAGAACATCTTGCATAGAGTAAGTAAAGGAAGAAGAAAAGGAGAGAAAAGAGACTCATCCGGACTGCAGGACATCAAGGCGGCCAACATTCTCGTCGAAGCAGATGGTGTCTGCAAGATTTCTGATTTTGGACTCTCGAAAAAGAACGACTATCACCAAGTCTACGATCAAAACTCGCGCATGTCATTGCGGGGTAAGTCGTTCCATCGGTCACGATTGACACGTCTTGCTCATCATCGTTCCTTAGGCTCTGTCTACTGGTAAATAAGTGCAATCGCTAACGTCATTTCATCGTCAATCAATAAAGATAATGTCCATGTAGGATGGCGCCCGAAGTCGTCAAAAATGAGCCGTACAGCGCCAAAGTCGATATCTGGAGTCTGGGGTGCACCGTCATCGAAATGTTTACCGGACAACGGCCTTGGTTGACCTTGAACCAGATTGCAACCCTATACAATGTAGGGTATCCCTTTCTTTTCTTTCTTGATCGCTTGGCCAGGATATCTCATTTGTTATTCTTAGCTCGGTTGCCAAAAATCTCCTGATATTCCGGAAGACATTTCAGATGTCGCCAAAGACTTTTTACGCCTTTGTTTTCTAATGTAAGTCATGTCACCCTTGGACGACGCCCATGTATTGAACTGACACCCCACCCAGTGATCCTTCGAAAAGACCCACGGCATCAGCATTATTATCGCATCCATTCTGTCAACCTGATCCATCCTTCGCCTTCACGGTAAGTTGGCCAATGACTTATTGCCCCCCCCAACACAAGTATTAATATCAATTGTTAGGATTATGTGAACAAGGGCAAAGTTTAATAAGCACCATCCTGTACTAGCATCCGTTTCTCTAATCTCCCCTCTCTCTCCTTCCACGAATACTTACTGTTTATAGCTCGCTAATCTCCTTTGTCACAACGCACCCACTCTCTCACTTTAAGCTGTAATCCAAACGGGAATTCCTGTTCATAAAGAAACCACCTTTCTTGGCTATCGTGGCTGATATATCATGTACCATAGATGAATCTGCGTCCTGCAAATACAAGTGTTTATTATAGAGACAGAGCAATGAAAGCAACACAGTTACGCCTGCATCGCCAGTTTTGCAGCATGTTGGGCCGGAGGCGATCGCAAGAAAGCGTTCAAGAGGTCAATGCATGTCTTGGCGTCTTCAAATGAGTCGTGTCCATCCGCACTGTCCTGGATAAACTTGGACAAATACTTTGTCGCCAGCACCCGTAGACCGTAGCGATAAGGAAGCCCTTTCGGATGTGGAAAGAGCTGTGGTGCTTATATTAGTTTTTGTCCATGTACGTAGAGATCAACACTTACAGCCGCTGTATCTATGATTCTATCATGAATGAGCTATACAGAAAGGGAACATGAGTAAAACTCCTCACACGTGCGTATTGTGGAGAAAGAACTCACTCTTAATGCATGCATGTCATTTTCCAGACCATGGCCAACCAGAATCGTTTCTTCATCAATGTATTTAAAGAGCTCCTTTCGGATAGTTTCCAAGTTATGTCGGGCACCAGCCAACGTAGTAATGCCGCTATATCGGCTGTTCAGATCAATCACTATATGGGAAGGCAGTACCAATTCATCCAACAAAGTGTTCCCCTTTCCATCCACGACTGTTAATCGGATCAATTCCATTCCCAACGTCGTGTAGCCCTATACCGTCGTAGTATCTTTTAGCCCATCATTGCTTCTGTAGATCTCCCCGTCAATCAATGATATAAACCATCTCACAGTCAAGAGCCACAATTGAGCACCACGTCTCAGGTCGAGAGTCTTTTGTTTTCGGAGGAGTTCGTACGTACGGAATCTTGGCATGCATTTCCTGTATATCATCGTCTTTTATATACCGAGACGAGCGCATCAGCCTCTCCCTCTCTCTCTCTCTTGCTCGGATCAGCTGTGAGGATAGGCAGTTACCTTTATACACGTGTGGACCTTTTACACAGCCAGGGCTTCCAACCGATTCATTGCAACAAGTATACGTCCGCTGTTTTTCACCTTGTTTTCGATCCTTACTTAGACTCAGAAAAGACATGAGCGGCTAGCAAAAGTGGCGGGGCGCTTACCGAAGCTCATCGTCTGTCGCATACGACCGTAGTGGTACTTGCATACAACTTGATCACCTTCATTTAACAGATCCTTGACCACATATTTCCGTTTGCATCTGTCACACGTTTTAGTAGATCCGACAGACTGCGTTGGCGGCGGCGGCGGTTGTTTGTTGTCCTCCAGGATGCTGGCCGGAGGATAACCCATTTTATCCCTCTGTTCGGTTGTCAACACATAGGGTAGGATACTTTCAGTGGTCATCGCATTTTCCGGGACACTCGCAGGATCGACCCATTCTCCTTCAATACCAATATCCAAGTCATGAGTCGCAGGAGGTCGTCGCTTGAGTTGCATAAGAACTGTCATGGCCATTTGCTTGTAACCAGCTTGGTTCGTTGTCCGCACAAGGATGGCTCGTTCTTGCTTTTTGGCGTGTTCGGTCGCCAAACGAGGCTGACGACTTAGGATCGGTTCGTAGATGCGTCGAAAATGCTCGTAGATCTTGTTGGCTGTCAACTACATCATGCGTCAAAAGCCGGAACAGACGCATATACATAAAACAAACTTGCCTGGCGTGTTTTAAGCGGAACGTGCGATCGTACATCTGGCAATATCCTAGGCGGACCAGTGGGATTCGCAGGGACCTGCCATGAATCAAAGGTCAAAACACAAAGTCGAATCCAAACTTATAGACCCAACAACTTTACGGATGATGTATGCGCAATACGTCGAGGCGTTGACAGTGACGAGGATGAGATTGCTGAAGACATCGTGGTCTCGGATCCAGAGCTGCTAGTATGTGATGCTGTATTCGTCTTCGATGATGATGTTGACGGCTGCAGCGGTCCACGCGTGGGCGTAGGTGTTGCCGGAACAGTAGCAGACTCTTCTGCAGGTTTCGCTTGTTTTTTGGCTGACAAAGGAGACGTTAGCAGGATAAGCATTGAAGCGATCGCTTGCAGCATTTGGCCATGCTCACTCACGTAGTGCCATTTGCATAGAGTCCTGCGCTGTCTTTCTTTTATTGCCAATGGACGAGCTAGCGGGCTGTTGGATCTTGGTTGCATCCCTCAAAGCGGTTTTCTCAGGTCGTGCGGCGGATGATGACGACGAGGCGTCGCCTTGATTCACTTTTGCTTGCTCATGATCTGATGCATAAATAAAATGATCCGACCAGTCAGAAATCAGGAACACACGCCCTCTAAGCTGTCATTTCAAAATGCCTTTTATTGCTACTGTGCGTGGGGCTTCATGGGAAAAGAAGCAATGTGAACGAGGACAGTTTGGATAAAGTGGACACGTAACTTTCTTAAACAGACCAGCCGTTGGAAACATGAAAAAGACGTAAAGTGCCCATACGTTCCTCGTGACTTTTTACAGATCTTTTCGTCTCATTCCGTTTCGTACTATTGTCTTCCGAATCCGCACCATGCTTCAAGACGAAGATTCCTTTCAGCTCGCAATATACCGTAAACACTCGCGGAAAAGGGTTGATCTAAACAGGTCATCATCGTTGCCCGCCACCAAATCGTCTCCTAGCTCGCCAGTCGTCTCTTCCAATAACACATATGAACTGCTGAATACAGCTACCGGACGCTCTTCATCTTCGAGCAGCAAAAAGAAGCGAAAACGGAAAAACAGGACGCCCTTATCGACCGTATCCACGCCTTCAGCGCCTGCGTCCCCATTCCTTCCAGAAACTGACGACATACCGCATGGATCAGGCAACAATAAAGAAAACGAACCGGAAGCATCCAAAGGACATGGCGACGATAAAAATACCCATGATACATCAGAACCTGCTTCACCGTTGTCGCCCTCTTCTACGGTTGCTGCTACTACTACTACTTTTACTAATATGTCCTTTTCATTTTGGGACTATTTGCGCGACGAGATCACTGTGTCTGATTTCGACAGCACTCAGGAAATTAAACGTGAGCGAATCACAAACTTTTTCGGTGTGCCAGGAGCCATTGAAAAGGTATGGCGCATGGAAGCTGCGTCTTTTGAGCAATGTAGTGACCGATCCTGTTTTCTTTGCTCTATAGCTGATGGCGTTCGGCTTTGTGGTTTGTCTGGACTCCTTCTTGTATACTTTTACGATACTCCCGCTACGGTTTTTCGTTGCCTTGTATCATTATTCTTGCCACCTAAAAGAAAACCTGAAAGTTCTTGTGAAAGGTCAAGGCAGGTGTGTGTATGCACGCTCAAAAACGCTACCAACAGTCATCGTCCATTCGGGCTTACGCAATACATAGATTTCCACGTCTTCGGCCGTCTCAGAAATGCGATCTCCTAAAGGGCTTTCTGGTTATTATAACCTGCGTCATCATGTCTTCTCTTGACCCCTCCCGGATATACCATTCGATCCGAGGCCAAGCTGTACTCAAACTGTATGTTATCTTTAATGTGCTCGAGGTCTTTGACAAGTTATGCTGCTCAGTAGGCAGCGATATATTGGATGCCCTGTTCTCCAAATCGACATTAGGAAATCCTGAGCACGGCAGCATGGATGGCGCCGTGTACGCTAAGCGACAACTAAAGCCAATTACTCTTTTCCTATTGGCGACGGGCTATATGGGTAAGAAAAAGGAACGCAAGCTGCTTTGGTGATGGGTAGCAAAACTGATGTTTCTATCTAGTAATCCATACCAGCGTCTTATTTTTCGAAATGATTACGCTGAATGTGGCAATCAACTTTTATTCAAACGCCCTTTTATCTTTGCTGATTTCAAACCAATTCGTGGAAATCAAGCAATCCGTCTTTAAAAAGTTTGAAAAGGAGAACCTGTTCCAACTAAGCTGCAGTGGTGAGCTACATTGTTATACCATCTGTAGCGCGCTTGAACTTATGCGACGAAAAAAGATGTTGTCGAGAGGTTTCAACAGTTGGCATTTCTGCTTATTATCACGGTTCGTAATGTGATTGAGCTTTCTGAATCGCCTCCATCATCCGTATTACCGTCTACCTTTGTGCCCTTGATCAAACTTCCAGCGACCACGACCCTGAACGCGCTCATGACTCCTGTTCTGATGGTGATCGCGTCTGAACTCATGGTGGACTGGCTCAAGCACGCATTTATAACCAAGTTCAATCACATCCGACCTTCTATTTACGGAAAGTACATTGATGTCCTCTGCAAGGATCTTGTCATTGGTAGTCCTGGACGTCTTGGAGCTAGAAGAAATGTAAGAATCTAGGAAACGCTCTGCGTCTTTTTTTTAAGATGAAATCTTACATAAGATGCCTTGAATAATACAGGCATTTATCGATCAATCACCTGTTGTCTCGCGCCGAATTGGGTTTCCTGCCCTACCACTGGCGTGCCTGGTGAGTTGGACTTGATTCGCATGCACGCTGCCACTGCAAGACGCAGACTAGCTCACGGCCTGTTATTTAGCATATCCGAATGGTCCAACAACTGATGCCAATGCTTGTGGTGGGTCACGGTGATAACAGCTCAGGCGACGGATCATACACTCTGGCGGCTTGGATTGCCAACGGGTTTTTGAGCTACCTGACCGACCACTCGAGCTTTATACGCTGGATTTTGCCTACGCGAGTCCAGTTCATTGTGTTATCGATGGTACGCCGGGGGTGGCTGGAGAGAGGACTCGATAAGGGGTTCAAGGTTATTGCTCAGTTGATCATCTGGGGAACAATTGCTGTATGGTGAGTGTAGAGCACATATACTTCCCGTACGTGTCCCACTTATACTGTTCAAAAGTCTATTAGCGTTGAAAGTCCTGGTGGGTATTACCTTGCTCGGGTACGCCTACAAGCGATACGCCAGCATGGCAGCACGCGAAATGGCTGAAAACGAAAAAGACAAGCAAGTCAAAGAAATGAACAAGGATGAGGAGGTGAGTTTTCCTAGTGGACGATACATTTAGACTGACTAACTTGATATGGTACGCGTTTTATATAGCAATACAACAAGGATTTGCGAAACTATTTGAACGACCCAGAAGATAACGTGATGGGCTTGAAGCCGATAAAGTACACCTTGGAAAACGTGGATCGGTTCTCGATGGTGAGAAGCCGAATACCGTGACAGTTCCGTTCCTCTTGGGAACCTACCCATTACCTTCATTATATAACATGTATAGTACTAATAATAAAGAAGCAAAGCGAGACGCAGCAGTAAAGAATCAATGCTTTCTACATCGTCGCAGAAGACCTCACCATTGTCATATCTTACGCGCAATATTACATTTTCATTGATAACTGCACTTGGATAAAGAAACCTTCTGCATCAAATACGGATACCATGGTGCTGAGGTTATGCGAGTTGTCTAATGCACATTCTGCACCGCCTGTTGTATATCTCATACCGGACTTTACTGTCGTTAGCCAGCCCATTTGCAACAGGTTCCATGGTATTTTGAGCCGTCGGATCGGTCCAATGGTCTCACAAACACCTGAAAAGTTGATAACCTGAACTATATCAGCGTTTATTGACCATCTTCTCCCAGAAAATGTAGGAACTGCAACCTTCTGATTTTATTATTCAAATCTGATTTTCCGAACATGAAACCAATCGCTATTATCTACTAGGCTTTCAAGCGCCGGGAACCCGGAATCCTGAGGCACTGATCCGCATGGCAACGAATTGCACAACCTATTCTCGGAAGTTGTCTCCAAGGGGGAAGGTGGTACACCATGGAAACTCTGGCAGAGAACTCGGTCAAGGGAGAGCATCTATTGAAAAGAATCATCCCCTTGCCTTCGTGGATCGGCCGCGTGTCACTTTTTTGACCATGAAAAGTTTGCTACAAATAGACCGCGCGCGCGAGGCAGGGCGCGGGCTGTCTGACACGAAGTTGCAGCACCGTCTTGTTTCTGGTGGCGACATTGGGCAAAAGAAGCTTCAGGGAGGCGTGCCTTTAAAGGCAGGAGCGTATTACTGTATCCGGGAAGAAAGAAAAAGGAGAAAGAAAGAAAGTGAAACGATTACTATTATAAATAGCGGTGATGTCGGGCAAATGCAAATACATATCCCTCTCTTTGCAATGCATATCTCTCGTACTATCGCAGTTGCGCTGTCCGCCCTGATCGTGGCTGTCACAGCTGCTCCGTCACAAGGACGCGCTTCAGTGTACTCTCAATGCTCTGTACCAGGAGCATTCGCTCTGACTTTTGACGACGGTCCCTACCAATACTCTTGGTACCTCGCCTCTTACCTGAAAGAAAAGGGTATCCCGGCAACTTTCTTCGTCAATGGCAAAAACTGGGTGTAGGTGTCACGTACCTCCCCACACATACTGGCGCTCTAATGTTTACTTCGTTTATATCTAGAGATGTCGAACACGACAGCGTAGAAACGTCAGACGGTGTCAAAACATACAAACAAGTGCTGAAGCACGCCTATGACTCGGGTCATCAAATTGCGAGCCACACATATGAGCATAAGGACCTGAAAGGCTTATCTGCGTCCGAGGTTCGTTACCAGATGAACAAGGTGGCCGATATCATTGAAGAAGCCATTGGTCAAAGGTAAAAATAAGCTCGGTTACTTCCTGTCTGCTCTCGTTGTTAACCTGCGCCCACTGTTACAGACCTGCATGTAAGCAACACAATTGAAGCCTCTTTCATGGCGCCAGTTGACCAAATCTTTTTTCTTTTTTATAGTCATGCGTCCACCAGAAGGTGTATACGACAACACAGCCTTACAAGTACTGGCTGAACTCGGTTACAAGTAAGCACGCCCTATCCAATCATTGCGCGAAACAAACCTTGACGCCATGCAAGGGTTGTCCTGTGGGACATTGATGCTAGAGACTGGGCCACTTCGAATGTAACAGAGTCAATGGGCTACTACAAGTCTGTCTTGGACAACGCGTACCCGAAAAAGACAGGACACATTGCCCTTGAACATGAGGTGAGTCGGCGGGAAACCACCATCACATCACAACACTCATCTATTGCTCTCTCTCTCTCTCTCGAGACCTATAACCATACCGTATACAAGCTAGTGCCACAGGCCATTGACTATGTCCAAAGCAAAGGCTACAGATTCGTCACCGTCGCCGAATGTCTTGGCTTTGACAATGCTTACCAATAACTTCCTTCTTTCGTTCGCAATGTTGTACTACTGTCCATATTACCTGTCGAGTAGCAATAAAAGAAATTATGGCGAGTATATCTTCACGGTCAAAGGCGCGATTATCTACAGGAAAAAACAGCGATAAATCCGCTTTTTACAGTGAACCTACATTGATGACGAGAGTGGCTGTAAATGATAAGTACTGGCAATCACTATGAAAAATTGGAACCACATTTCCACACATTTCGCTTTAATTTTCTGCCGGGCGTGTTGAAGCCCCGCTCACACTTCGAAAGAAAAGATTTTCACCTGGTTTCGCTGCCAGGATGTCCGAAATGTGGGTCCATTTAGAACCACATTATCCCACATATACGATGCCGGAAAATGTTGGAAAAATTTTTCGTAGTGAATCACGTAGAGACGAATCGAGTACCTGACGCCTATAGCTCCGGGACGTGGCGATTGCCTCGTTTATCTCTTCCCTGGGCCAACATGGGTCCTATGAAGCAGGTCGTCAAAACGTTTAGGTTATACCTTACTACTGCGACTGGCCTGACAAAACGAGTCGTTCTCAGTGGTTACAACTCCTAGGTCCGACTTTTCACACTACAGCGTCGCCTGATCACTGCGTCTAAATGACCTCATAAGCTTAAGACGAAAGAAAATAGCTTCATACTAATGTGAAATATAGCAGCGGCCGCAAGCCAATGCTGGCTCGACTGTCGCCAACGTGACACAACAGGCTAACATGCCCTGCACTTGTTTCTGATCGTCAGCACTGCATGATATGACAGGATGGTTTCACTTTCTGGAAATCGATCATACAATGACAAAACAGTTTATCCTTATACAACGCTTGTAAAGCCTGGAAGAAATAAAGTCATGTACATGAAAGTTTCTGCATACAAATCCTCAACCATATAAAAAAGGGGGCGAATTGCTATTTTGTTCTACATGTAAGCTGTAAGCTGTCGGTTTCGACGTCACATAAGCGAGAGGAATGTGGTGATTTTGCAATATCCATGAAAAAAAAGAAAAGAGGGCCACCCGTCGTCATCGTATTCATGCCGTGAAGAAAAATGATGATGATAGATAATGATGATGTGTGTTTGCCGGAAATGTAAAAGTATAGATGTTGTACGTGTTGAATCGTGTTTTAGGGATGCACAGGGCAATGCTCTATATAGACAATCAGCGAGATGAAGACAGGAAAAATAGATCTCCACTTACTCGTCATATGGTTACGCGAGCCGCACACAGCGCACACACCGGCCGTCTTCTCTCGCAGCATTGAAGAGACACTCTGCATTTTGGACTCGCTTTTCAACACGTACATGGTGTCTGTGTGTGAAACAAAATATCGTTTCCTGAAGATGTCAAAGACGAAAGGAACCAGGCGGAAAGACAAGACTATATATATAGAGAAGAGGTGGACGCAGTCGCACGAGCTTATCGTATTCCTATCATATTCGGGACACCAAGTTGTTTATAAGATACCGTAACCATTGACACCCACGTCGGAACTCTCAGGCCTTCCTTTTTACCATTATCCTGTTGCACATGATTGTTCTGCAATGACAGGTTTCTTCTTGTCACCAAGAGTTTCAACATCTTTCCAACACGTGCTTCACACTTTTACTGGTATCCAGCCCGGGACACTGTTCAGGCTATACCTTATTCTCTTCCGCGTATCAGGAACAACCTCTTTCTTTGGCTCGACGTCGATCGCATTATAGATAGGCATTACGTTATAGCGGGAGAACTGACTCTTCGGTTTCTCCAACTGGCGT
The DNA here is from genome assembly GCA_000787465.1 of Thermomucor indicae-seudaticae. Lineage (NCBI taxonomy): Eukaryota > Fungi > Mucoromycota > Mucoromycetes > Mucorales > Lichtheimiaceae > Thermomucor > Thermomucor indicae-seudaticae. The sequence goes on from JSYX01000013.1 coordinate 101,337, forward strand.
AAACCCGAAACATAGCAACACTCCCGTTGTTCTTGGCCCGTTCTTTTCTCCCATTTCTCGCTCATTATTCACGCGTTCTACACTCCAATCGAAACCTGATCGCATGTCTCCATATTGATCTCGCTACATATTTCTTCTGATACACATTCGCTCTACGTACATCCATGACGACGACTGGGTCCCTGATTTTGGGTTGCTTTGCTGCCGTGTCACCAAAAACAATTCCGCTAGGAAACCGATACACTTTCTCTTCGTCTTCCTTTAAGCAGTAAGTATCCTTACAGCTTTCATATCGAATGAAGCGCGTCTTTGTTTTGCCGATCATATTGGTCAGTCCATTGGTCGCGCCAAAAAAGAAAAAACCGCAATGACAGATCGATAAGGGTTCCACAACCGCCTATTCTGCTTGCATAGCTTTAGCACGTGGATCGCCTTGTTCCTTCATATTCGGCGGCTCAACGGCAACAGCTTGGCGATCTGCAACAGATAGCCAACGACAAACGGACCGATACATACTACGAGATTCTTCTCTTGTATCTGCCAGTTTTTGGCGCGCTTTCCTCTCCCGATACGTAGAGGAGCTTCTTGACACTCTAGCACGCTTTCGATATCAGGGCGAGCGTATGCCATAAGCACATGGACGCCAAACAGCTTAACAAACACCATCGTAGCAAGCAACCCATCAACTGCCTAGTACATTACAATCCCGTTCTTGGTAAGCTTATATACAGACTCCTGGACCAACTCAAAGTCTTGGTTCCCTTTGTTTTCGACCAGCAGAAAACCATAGTTCAATCCGTGCAAACCCTGCTGTCGTTAAGACGACGATGACATGAGCTTCCAGCTTCTGCTGCTATCTAGGGCGCATTTTTGCTGATGCGAATTTCCCTGATCGGTGTAACCTCTGTACGCTCAAGAGCTCGCCCGGATGTTCCTTAGCTTAGTAGTTCCCCCGGGAATTCTGGCCATGGTCGGCAGACTCTGCCAAGCCATCTCACTGAATCACAAGCTATACCAACACTAAGTAAAGTCTAAATTGCAGTACCTTCCGAGGAGCCGCCTCCGCTGGCAAACACGTCAACCTCGCGCTTGGAAGAGAACGCGGTGCCAGTCGTCAACCATCCTGACGACGACTGGATAATGGCGATTTCCACGACACACCAGCAGCCGAAAAGCGACACGCAAGTGCAACAAATGATAACGCATCCTTGGAAACCTTGGCGACAGCATATGTCGGCCCGACATGCCAGGCCCATTTCATATGCGACCACATAAGGGCGCACTGAGTTTCCTTTCATCAATAAACACGAATACGACTAAATTCCGCAAAGCACTCTCTCTTTAGTGGGGTATCGATAATACACTTGTTATGTGGTCAACAGACAAATTTCTCATGGTTCCTGTTTGTGATGAGCGGCAAACCAGCTGCTGCAATAAAATCCTTATTATGTTCGGCTAACGAATCCTTTTCCAACTGACGCTTAAATCGCTCCAAGCTCGCCACAACGTCGTCTTCTCCTTCGAGATATTCGATCAGTGCAAGCTGAGCTCGCGTATAGATCCGCAAAACCTCGTCTTGTCGCATTCGGATAGGGTGCTGCTGCTGCTGCTGCTGCTGTAGCGTGCTCTCGAGGCTCTGGATCTTGTCACGTAGCGCTTGGTTTTCTTCAAGTGCTGCACAGAGCTTTTCGTCCGCACTAGCCTCATGCAGCGGTGTTGAATTAGTTTTGCATTGGTCCCTATCCAAAAGATCTTCTGATGGTGATGCTTCCACGTCTGCCGGTCTGCTGGAAACACTGATTGCTGAAGAAGAAGACGAATCGCCAAGATCGGTTGTAGCTATTGGCGGCCTTGCCTCGGATGATGTTGATGATAAAAAGGCACTCGGCTCAGAAGAAGGAATCATGCAAGGCGATGTAGATCCATTATCAGCTGATCGTTTTTCATCATCATCTTCTTCTTCCTCTTCCTCTTCAAGACTGCTGCGCAAAACATGAAGAATGTCGGGCATACTCATGCCTTCTACGGCTGAACAGGAAAGGGGACGACGGCGTTCCAGGACTAGATCAGATTGATCGATGCTGGCAGGAGACGAGCCATCAAAGCAGAGCGTATCACTCGTACGTGAACCCGTAACACACCATGATTCCCTTGCGTGTGAAGCACTGAAACAGGGAGTCGAAGTCGACGGTACAAATTTGCTGCTCTTTGACGACCTGCTCGGTAAAGAAAGCTTTATTCGCCATTTAAACGTTCGCTGCTCGTGGCGGCGGTCTTCCATTGTCACCAGGTCTTCCGGCTGAGTCGGATGTCGTCGTTCCTGAATCTTGCAAAGAAGTCTCTTTATTACCATAACCGAACCAAAGTAAAAGAAAGAAGAAAGCCAAGCAAAAGAAAAAGAGAAAGGGAAAGTGAAAAAAAGGAAAAGAAAAAATATGCATTTATCGTGATGTCATTTATGGCATAGCCAAGCACAGGTCTTGACCGCAGCACTTTACAACTTGCTTCAAAACTGCTTTGGGATCTCGACATTGCCATGCAAGATCTTTCTTGAACCGTAACTCGCTATACTTAAAAATAATGCCTAGAGTTCGAAAGTGTGAGGACCTTGGCTCCTGCTGTATCACATACAGTGGTAAGGAGTTGTGCTTCAATTTGCGCTCCTGAGCTGAGAATTCAAACGATGGACACTCAGGTCCACTTCTAGCGCTTCTTGAAGCGAACCTATAGCCGTGGACCAGTTTTAAAGAATATGCGAGTGGCTTCCTTCATAAGGGCCGGAGATAGGCCAAATGCCACGCGACATGGGGTTCACCTGAAAGGACCTGTGAACCCCATCTATAAGCAATTTATCTTTATAAGTAAGGTTATTAAGCTGGCATGAAGATGCAGCTCCTTATTCTTTTCGCCTTTTTGCGCGTGTTATAAAGACTGACGAACTTTTCTCATCCTTTATATTAACACTGATCAGTCGCATTATGTCCAGTCTGGTGAAGTCCAGGATACATTCTCAGCAACGAAATAATTAGAGTCTCCTCAGGTTACGATACCTAAAGTACCTGCCATTGGTACCACAAAAACTCTCTCGCTACATAAATAAGAGGATTCGAAACGTTCTTCCAATTCAGTGGCAACTTCAGCCCGTGTGGTGTTGACTCGGAATCGCGATTAAGCAAGCAGACTTGCCAGCGTTTTGCAAGCCATACGGATTATGTTTGCTGCAGCAAATCACCCTAGTGGTAGCAGTTTCTTCTTGCGCATGATCTTCGAAATCGATGCTGCCGTGGCTTTCAGGAGACAGTCCAACCAGGAAGGAAAATTGAATTGCAAAACACGAGAAGTTTTGCATGTTTTACGCCATTTCGGATAAATAACCTATTCTTTGCTGTCGTCATCAGTAAGCTGTTCGCCTGTTTTGCAATGTCGTCAATGGCTGAATCGAACAACGTCCACGAACACTGAAACACGGACGCGTCATGGTTGTTTTAAGGTCAGCCCGAGAAAGAACTTTGAAGATCTGGATGCGCGTTGGTGACACACCAAGCATTTGCTAGTCTCATACGATATGTACGGCAGCTCGATTTGTTCGCATCGCTCTCTGGCAAGCTCTTGCGCAAAGGCTTTTTGATACTCCAGGGCCCGCTGTAAGTTAAAGTCTGGATATGAAACAAGTTATCACCTCGCATTTTCTTGCTATACTGCGGATCCCGTTATCGTCCCTTATGCAACTTAAACGGAGCTATGGGCAGCTTCTGTAATGGTAAGCATATCAGTTCCAGGGGCCTCAAATAAGAACACAACAAAGATGGTTTTCGCGACACGAGATGCAGCTTATAAGATACGTGCATATCTGTAGAAGTGGTGCCATTAAGCGTGCTGCTAAAGCTTTACCCAGGTTGCGAATGCCCAGCCATAGTGTCCGAATGCAGACTATTGAGTTCTTTATTGCCGTGGACGATCATGCTCAAGAGAAAGAAAGAAAAGCGGTTTTTCGCTTCGCACCGACCTTTCAGGAACTGGGTGCTGCTTGAAACTCCGAGGGAGGTGCGACCCTCAACAAGTTTTTTCGTTTCCTCCAATTCGTCTTTTTCTTTTCTTTCTTGCTTGTTTTTCACATAACCCAGTCCTTCCTTTCCTTTCCTTCTCTAGTTATCGGCTCGCCGGAAGCAGCAGCAATACGCCCAGTTAAACTCATTCCTGCCATTCGTTGAAACCACGCACCACTCGTTTTTCTTATTTTCATCGCCTAACCTCCCTCCCTTTCTTTTTCTATCCTCGGTGATATGAGCGAGATCGTCCTTTCTAACGCCTCGAACCAATACGTGGCCGACTATTCCAACGGTTCATTGATGACGAATTTCGATCCAGCCATGGTTCAAAAGGTCGACTCACCCACTGCCTCTTCTCCACCTGTGCCTTATCATGATGGAAGCCAACAATACCAGGGTAAGTCTCTATTTTTTTAGCTCGTTTCGAACTTATGCAGACGGAGTTGAACCTCATAAAATGAGCCTCTCTTTGATTGGCCAGCGAGATAATAAAAAAAGAACTCACGTTTAGGGAGCCAGGCTATTCACTAAACCCCTTCTCCTCTTTCTCTAGACTATGCTTTTCAGCAAGTTCCTTTGGGATACCAGCCAGCCGCTGCTGTACCGATGACTTATCCCGTTGCTCGATTTGGTTATTACGCAGAGCAGCCTCCGTCCACGACCGCGCCTCCGCAACAAATGATTCATCATCATCACAGCAGCAGCCCCGACTCGACGAGTTCTCCTCAAACGCCACCTCCGTCGACTGCAGCCGCCATCGCCACATCGACCGCTTTCTCGCATGTCTTGACGGCTCAAGCTTTGGATGCGACCTCTTCACAACTGATCACGCCCCTCGTCCCATCCTCCACCTTCACAAACTCGACCACAGAACGCGTAAAGGAGACTATCGCACGTGCCAACTCGGTGCCCATGGAGTTCTACCACACCGAGTTCCTCGAGTACTCAAAGGAAACTTACGAAAAGAAAATGGACGCTAAACGCAACAAGCGAAAGAGACCTGCTCCAAGCCAGAGTAGCAGCAGCAGTACGACTGCAAGCAGTAGTAGCAGTAACACTGCGTCGTCTGATGAGGTGGCAAACAAAAAGAAGAAATCTACGGACGATGATTCTGATGACGATGTCGATGAAGAGGAGACAGCGAAAGAAGTAGAAGAGTAAGGTCTTTTTCCCTTTTAAAAGACAGAGATCGATCTTAATTCGTTCCATGCTAGACGCGGCATGTCCAACGCTGAGCTCCGTCGACAGATCCATATTCAGTCAGAGCAGAAACGACGTGCTCAGATCAAAGACGGATTTGACGAGCTTCGAAAGCATTTACCAGGGTGCAATAACAAGAAAATGAGTAAGGCCGCGTTACTCACTCGAAGTAAGAGCTCAAGATATCACGCCCTTGTTTTCTTGATTGTTTTCTCATCGCCTTAAAGCCGTGCAACAGATCCAGCATCTAAAGAACATGCAGAACGAGCTTCTTTCTGAGGTGGAACGCCTGGTCCAGGAAAACGAAAGTTTGAAAAAGTAAGTAAGGCGGATCGAATTTCTAGATCATCAAACTGATGAGACCTTAGGTTTCAACATGGCGTTCTACAAAGACAAGCGATGGAAAAGATGTACACTTTCTAACGCTGAGCAGTTATACCTCCCTCTTCATCTCCCGACCCTCCAATGGATGTTTGTAGATAACATCTTCCTTCGTTGAACTGGAGGAAAAAAATAACTTAAGTACTCTCTACTGCCATAATAATCCGTCTCTTGTACCTAGAGTTCTACTTCCGTTTTCCGTAGGATTTTCCTCCCCTTTCTGGATCTTCGCACTTTCTTTACTTTCAAGAGCATCGTTTTTGTATACACAGCAGCTATCTCTATTTATTCTCTTTGTCTTGCGAATATCTTTTTATCAAAATATCCGTATTTTTCAGTGTATTTTTGTCACTGCCGGGCAGACAATTTTCCCGCCAACTTGACCCTTATCTTCACTGAGATCGAAACATATCGAAGGAGCACTGGAGTCTTGTAATGAGATTGTGCACCAGCTGTGCTTTGCGTGCCTATATCGGACGATCGTCCGCGATAGCCAGGCGATTCTCAACCGTCTCGAGGGATGCGTTGACTGCTCGGATCCTGAGCGATCGACCCGATCTGCAAACACTTATCCGATCGCGCACGCTTTCACAAATCGCTGAAGAAGGTATAGCGCAACACTCTCGCATTCGCTCGCAGGGCTAGTTTGAAACCATTTACAGTTTCTCGGCAGCACATATTGCAGTTCCCGAACAAAATCGCCATGCGACGCAAAGCCAGCGCCGTCGGCATAGACGGCCCAACCTTCTTTGTCCTTGCGAAGGCATTCATGGATGCTGTCAGCGCCGGAAACATCCCCGACTGTACGCCCGAAACCCTCGCCCTCGGATTCGATGAAGAAAACGGAACTGGCAAGTTCTTTGGACACGGAGGCATGCAGAGAGATGCTGACACTCCAGACAAATCACAGGCTCCATCGATCGTATCCTGCTATCCTCGTTTTTTCGCTTTGCAGAGACCGAGCTGCGCGCTCAAAAGTCGGAAACCCTACGCCGACTCAGAGCAGCCAGCGATCTTTCGTCGCCTGAGGGCTGGTTTCCGAGAGCCTCACGAAAGGAGCGATGGGTCCACCTCTACGTCGGGCCACCCGGAAGCGACCGCATGAAAGACGCCATGCGCCACTTGCAGGAAGCTGAGTCCGGAATATACATGACACCAAGCCGAGTCGACGCGAGAAAGATGTACCAACTCCTGAATCAAAACGGATATCCATGCGACTTGCTGACCGGGCTGGAAGAGGTCCAAGTCCCGAACGCCAGATTAACAAGCGCCACAATGAACGTACCTCGGCTTTTTGGGCGCCCCGTTGTCGAAGTCGCAGTCATCGACGCGGTGGATGGCATAGCCGATCGACGACGTGGGTGGGTCTGGACGCGTGCCTTGCTTGGGCTGCGGGCTCGGCACATTTATCTGTGCGGGGAACCTTCAGTGATGCCTGTGATCAAGGACCTCTGTGACCAGTTTGGATGTGGGTTAACCGTACAAGAGTGCCACCTGCCGAAGCCTCCGGTTGTGCTGAACCAAGCGCTGAAGCACGACTGGAGCCTGATCCAAAAGGGAGACTGTGTGGTAGCGCATTCAAGAAAAGATATCTTTGCCATTAAAAACACGATCGAAGACGAGACAGGACTGCAATGTGCAGTGAGTTATCGGATGCTGCCCGAAGGTAAAGCACACTCATACGAGGTCTGACGCCATCGGTTCGCTTATCCGTCTAGAATCCCGAGTCTTGCAGGAACAATCATTTAATGATCCCGAGAGCCCTCAGGATGTGTATGTGACTTCGGATACGATAGGCATAAGCTCTGATCTGTAAGAACAAGATGATAGTGGTCTGATGGGACAGTCTCTTATCGTCTCTTTTCATGCTTAGGAATATACGGCGCGTTGTCTTCAATGGTGTTCGAAGATACGATGGCGAGCAGTTTCATTATATACCGCCGACAAGGCTGAAGAGAATAGCACATTGGGCAGGTCATGTGGGAAAAGTGACAACGTAAGACAAGAAAGAACGGGAATGATCTAGCTGGCATCATCTTACAACGTCTATCAGGATGAAGCCGGAGGATTTAGTCTATGTCAAACACTGTATGAAAGCACCTTGGGAGCCTATCAAGGTAATGACATGCAACCCCTTTTGCGTGATCTTGGAAATAACTGTCATTTTAGCTTGCACCGCTTTTGCCGACGCGAAGAATTCTAGAGGCATTTGCCCAAAACTTGCCTGGATCGTCCTTTTCCACGATCTTGGTAAGCGGAAGAAATACCGGCTCCTCGTGAATTGGGATGGTAATAACAAAACGATAGAGTCGTTTTGAAGACGTGGCGACAGTTCAGAGGCCATATATTCTAGCAAATATGGAAGACCAAAAAGTCAGTAAAGTTGTATGATGAGAGCGGATGGCAGCAGAAGCGAGCTCATAAAAAAAGAGGTTTACAGCTTATTGCGGACTGGATCGAGCATCTTGATATGGCATTTGAGGATCGGTATCGATTTGTGATGGCACCGGTGGATCCATGGCATATCCCGTCACTCGAGTTACTGCAACACATGGGGAAAGTGCTTTGTACGGGTCAGGAACTCTGTCTTGAAGAATTCATTAATTTACCGACGTGGCCTCTGGATAATCCGGAGCAGTTGAAGAAGCTGGAGAGTGATCACAGATTAATCTGTCTGTACATGTGGTTCCGGTAAGGTTAAAGCAAAAGGTTTGAGGTCATTTCCCAGCTAGCTAACAGACAATAGCCGATTTTATCCTGATACATTTACTACTAATCAAAGCACAGCTGCTCAGATACGAGAGCAATGTGAGGACCTGATCAACCGGGCATTGCAGCAGCGCAGACTGTATTTCGATAAGGTCATGAAGCGACAGCATAGGACACGGCTCCGTAGAACTCAAGAACAACTGCATCATCTTTTATTCCGCTACACGAGAAATAGACTTTCGCACCACCTGTAATATAATCAATCTTTGGATTGTACTGTTTATTTGTCTTCACAGATATGCACTCATTGACGAAGCTATCGGCATAGTGTAGATCACCTTCTGTTCGAGTGAAGGCTCGAGAATCCTGACTTCCAGTGGCGACACAACATGTTTGCTTTGGGATCTCGACACAAGCCAGAAAATCTTGGAATTTACGGATCATACAGGGGACGTGATGTGGTAAAAGAATAAATCATGCCGGTGAATGCGCAGGCGATAGCTGATTCTCCCTATCTTGTGATCTTTTCAGCATCTCTGTGTCTCCGAATCCGAATGTATTCTGTTCAGGTGCTTGCGACACGACAGCCAAAGTCTAGGACATTCGAACAGGCAAATGCGTTCAGTCTTTCACAGGTCATGAATCGGACATCAACGAGCGAAGGCTCGAGAGAAAAGAGCGCTGCTGCACAATGCAGCAGAATTTAAGTCCAGACAAAAGTTACGTTCTTCTGCATCTCTGCATTCATGAGTGTCTTTACCCGTAGAGCTGCTCCTTAATGCGTGGAATGAAACAGTCGACAGGAGGTGATTACCGATCAGCATCAGAGATTGTGGTTTGCTCACACCTGCTAATTCGGAAGTTTTTGGAAAGCGAAAGAGTTGACCACTGGATCTGAAAACCATGACAGGTTCGCTTGTGCTACGCTTCTGAAGTCTTTCCCGCCGCGGGTGAGCTAAAGGTGTATTCTGATATAGAGCGGACCATGAGGAGGACGAAGATTACGACTGTTCAAAGCGCGGGCTTGTACGCTTGCGGCGCAAGAGCGAGGACTCCATGACCATGCATCCACTCGAGAACGACGCGATAAGAAGATTCTCTAGCGAATCCCTGTACAGCTACAGTTTCACGTCTTCTCTCTCGTCCACACGCTCGATCCGAAGCAACCGGCGCCACATGATACGCCATGGACTCGAATTTGCAAAACGCGTGCGATGGAAGCTAGACGACCGCCGATTCTCGCAGCCCGATCTCGGGGAGGCCATCGAATGGCAACAACCGGGCTATTGGAGTGCCCAGAACACTCCCCGCAGCAGTATCGACGAGGATCCCGTCCTAGCTGTCAGGCGACAGACCCTGCCACGTGCGCTGCCGCCGATTTACGAGGAAATTTCCGCGGAGGATTATTGTAAGCGATCGTCGTTGCATGTCCCCACTCGGTTCTTGCCCCAGAACCAGGCCATTTTTACCACGGATCAGCACAGTACCATCTTACTCTTTAATGATATCGCGAGCCTGTGCTTCGGAATGGACAAGTCGTACGTCGGGAAATCCATCCTGGGCGCGCTACAGGAGCCCCATCGCCAAAAAGTAGTCGGCCTTTTGAAGCAGCGTGAAAGCAGCAGCAAAGAAGAAAAACGTCGCAATCGAGATTATTCGGTTTTGGTCTGCGGCAGTGTGGTATGTATTCAGACTGCGATATGCGACAAGGTTACTGATACATAGCGGCTGCCAAAAAGATGCCCATTGTCAAGGTGAATGGCGAAAAGTCTGCTGCTTCCTTGTGGCTAAAGGAAAAACAAGGCGATAACGGACAAGTGATTTATTTGTGGATATTCGAAGAAATCTACGAGAGTGCATTATCAGCGCACGTAGATCAGAAGGTACAGCCTGTGAATTGTAGCTATTATATCAGCGATTGACCGGGTTCTCCACCAGGGCATAATAACGAGGGTCATGGGAAAAGTGCAAGAGCTGTACGGGTACAAAGATAGCGAAATTGTCGGCCAACCTATCAGCTCACTTATTCCAGCAGTGTGGAATGACGAGGCATCTGCAGCAGATTTAGGTGCGGTGGAACAATTCAGATTTTTTGGCAGTCGAACCAAATCGGGCGTCTTTTTTCCTGTCATGGTTACAACACACAAAGAGGAGGAGACCGACAATATCGTATTGAAAATCACTTCGCTGCCCACGGTGGCCGGAATCATTACGGTTCACAAGGACGGTACTGTTCAGAGCCTGAGCCCAGTGCCAGCAAAGTATCTTTTTGGTTATCCACGTGTTGAGAAAATAATAGAAAAGACGAATATCGCGTCTTTGATACCGCAATTTCCAGCCGTCATCGAAGGTCTTAAACGCGAAGGCATATCGCTAGAGAACGGCTCTCTTATTAGCAACCATACCTGCCGACGTGCGCTAAGCAATGAGCTACCACCGCAGATTTACGCCGTCCACCGGGACGGCAGTCGATTCCATGTGCAGATACGACTGAGATCAATCGAGAGCACCGAAGAGGACTTGATTAGTATTTGGGTGACTTTTGACCGCATCCATGCCGTGGCGACTGAACCGCCTGTCCCGACGCCCAAGAAGTCTCCAGAAAATGTTCCTGTGAGACGGATATGGACCCCGACAGCGGGACCGGAGACGAAGGCGGAACAGGATCGACCGCCTCCCTTGCCGACAGATAAGAAGCATCCTCTAGACGATTATGTTTTTGAGGATACGCTAGGTGAAGGCGCTTACGGTGTAGCGAGATTGGCCTATCGAAAAGACGATGAGACCAAGGTTCAAGACGATCATGTGATCCAAGGGCAGCCAGCGACTGATCCTTTTCTTTCTTTAGAAAAAGGTTGTGATAAAGTGTATCAACAAGTCACGAATCATTGTGGATTCATGGATGAGGTAGGTAATGGAGGCGGCATTAAAAGCTGTATACGGGGCTATTTAATCAACGGTGTGTAGGGATCGACGGTATGGTGACTTGGTGCCGGCCGAGATACACATTCTTCGGACTCTGCAGCAACATCCTCATGTGAACTGCTGCAGTCTTTGTAAGTTGAACAAAAGATACCTATCAATAAAGATGGATGGGACTTATGTATAGCGTAATAATAACAGTGACGCACATGGAGGATGAAGATTATTACTACCTGGTTATGAAACTGCATGGCAACGGGATGGACCTGTTTGATTATATCGAAGTGAATGAAAACATGACAGAACAGCAAGTCAAGGCTATTTTTCGTCAGGTTTCTGAAGCGGTGCGGCATCTGCATCACCTGCGGATTGTTCATCGAGACATCAAGGACGAGAATATCATTCTGGACGAGTCAGGCACGGTGCTTTTGATTGACTTTGGCAGCGCGGCATATTTTCGTCCTGGCAAAAAGTTTGAGACGTTCAGTGGCACGCTTGACTACTGGGCGCCTGAACTTTTGCAAGGTATTAGCTACGAAGGCCCACCGCAAGATATATGGAGCTTGGGGATTCTGCTCCATACGCTGATATTCCGGGAAACCCCGTTTTATCAGCTGGATGATATTTTGGAAGGAGACTTGCGGATTCGGGAATTGCCATATCCTGGTAAGGTGATTGCATTTGCATAAAAAACCGGACGCTTTATGTAACAGGTTTTGTTTTTTCTTCAGGACCAAGTAAATTGCTGCACAGAATGCTTAATAGAGATGTCACTAAACGACCTACTATTGATGAAGTGCTGATGGACCCGTGGCTCGCATCGTGATCAGTTCGCCCTTTTTCTTTATTCATGGAAAGCTTAATTAACAGCAATAATAACATGAAAGGGAATAAATAGGTCACTCAAAGGGCGTGCCGCTTTTTCTTTCCCAGATCCTTGTTTCACTGCGTCTTCCAATGTCTCGTCTTCAAACGAATATCCGTTTGAGAAAAAAAATGTCATGGAAAAATTGTCTCCGAGCAAATATCAAAAATTGTTCTTATTTGGAGGGAAAAAGTACGCCAAAAAGGGGGCTCGGCCTCGGACACCCCGCCTACCATGGAGTGACGTAAGCAAGGCCGTAGACCCCGCTAAGAGGTGGGGGTGCTTTTTGCATCGCCAAAAAGAATTACACATATTTCCGAGCATGAATAATCTATGTCAACCACGCTACACTTGCCCAAGTACTTTGGATTTTACGAGCATGTTCATTCCGTTCCCTTCCGTGATCTCAAGAACGAAGCCTTCGGCGGACGTCTATCCTGACAACCTGTATGTCTCTCTCTATCCTCCCTTATCAATGGACCTAGTTTTATTATGATTGTTTACTTCTTTACTAAGTTTGGAGGGCCACATGCTGTCCGCACGTATGTCTGGAACTCTGCGGCATGCCTCGGCCGCTTACGGTTCAAACTTTTGTACAGCTTCTCCATGTTTTCTCCAATAATAAACAGATATGCAGTTATTAAATGATAGCTTTGACTGATTCCAGCGCTTTACCTTCAACTGTGCTAGCCTTTCCATCATCAAGGGCACAAGAAACAAATCATTCTGGCTGTTTCGGGGGGGGGGAATCAAATTGCGCAAGCTCAATGAAACGGTATTGACCATCGAACGCCAAGTCATTTTGTACGTTTTGGCGTGGTAGCCTTTGATGAAATTATGCAGTTGCTCTAAAGTCACGTTTATCTAGAGCGCTTACCTGGTTCGTCTGCTCCGGCAGTTATAAGCTTGTCCAAAGCAATCTGCATTTCCTTCCCCAGCTTGGCTATGTCCGCCTCTTGCTTGTTCATTTGGTGTGGCCATTTTTTGACTTCCATCAAAAACAATTCGTAGTTATTCTTGGCCACGGAGTCGAGGAATAGAACATAGTCGGGGTACATGGATGTACGTTGTTTGTTATGGGCAGCGGCAGAAACATAGTAGTACGTCAACCTAGAGAAGCGTATAAGTGGATCAGGGCGTGATCCATTGACAAGTAAATTTGCGAACCATTCACCACGGCGAAAATTGGGCCGGCCAGAGAGCGCGCAGGAAGGCGGATTTCTGAGCGATTTGGTGAAATCCGCCTTATAGCCTCCACAAGTTACGGACTTGTAGCAGTATAGACTCACGTCGTACCGACTTTTTGGCAAAATCCACCCTTTTCCGCTGTGGTGATTCATCTTCGGCACCACTATCGGATTTTATGCGGGCAGTGAGAAAGACCTTCACTGCTTTGATAATAAGGCTTGCTTCACCTGCACAGGCAGATCAGTGGTCAAACCTTCCAATATCTTAACGCAGCGCATATAATCGGCATCATCATTTTTCGTGCTCGCAGTGTTCCTCAGATCAAGCAGCAGGTCGTCAATAGCGCCTTGACTTTCTGTTCGTGCTCTTTGAACTCGTCTGCACGCGAGCAGGGCATCGTCACAAATGCACGGCAGGCGCTGCGCAAGAGAAATATCATTGATCACAGCCGCTTTTTGAGCCGGAGACATTTTTGTAAGGACGCAGCGATCCATTGCTGATAAAAGATATATGAATGAAAGTGACCTAGCTGAAGTTTAGAAGCTACAGTATACATGAAACGGTGGACAGAAAGGTTCTACTTACAGGATCCAACTATCAGAGAGACTCTTTTTGCTTTGAGCCAGTTTTATCGATTTTCCGGGATAATCTCGGAGACGTTCTGTCATATCTTCACCAGTGGCTCCACCAACGATCCACTATGAAATATTTACCAGGAAAAAGTTTCATTTTTTATGGGTGTTGCACGCGATATATCTATATTTGATAAATCGATCGACCTCTTCAATGACAGATTCGCTTTTTCCGGGCTTGTGTCCACTTGATACAACGATATTCTTGATATAACGATCGCATTTTCTCGTCACGTACCCTATCGCTTATCGAGCGGGTACTGTATTAAAAGAATTATCTGGAAAATGACCAGCCACAATGGGCGGCAAACTGCGTGGTATGGTGTCGTTTCCCCAAGTCTGGTCCGACCAACCAGAGCCAAGCCCTTCCAGCTCTTGTTTTCTCGAACGCTTACAAAGCTCAGTGTCGAAGGCGAGTGCGTATAGCAAGTAAGGGTTCCGGAAATTGATCGTTGAAAAAAACAAATCCATTGTTACTATTGCATACAGGACTCGGCACCTTGCGTAAGAGAGTGCGCAAGGATGCACGTGGCTTGAACAGCCACAGGAAGAAGCCCACATATTGCAAGCAGGAACTCTTGTTTTCGCCTTTGAGTTGCCGTTGCCACGCAATCTGCCTGAATCCGCGAGTATTGATAACGTTTACGTGGCTCAACACTGTACCACTTGCCAGCACACGAGGACCGGTCGTTACCGTACGACCCGTTCGTCATGTTGACCTTGCTTCGAAACCGAAATGAGCGGCCGACAAAGTACGGGACAGGCGTCCACACACCACTGCAGCGGTCGCTCGTCCCTGTTTTGGCTATTGCCCTCCTGTTTGTCGTCAAGTGTCATCAATAAATAGCGGGTTTTTTATTATTAATTCGTGCTCCTCGATTCAATGTATTTTGCATTTGCCACAAACGTCCAATAGTCTACGCCGCTCCGTAAATATGCCATTAATTCTTGCACAAAACGTCGCGCTATTCTAGTTTTCTCGGCCGCTGACGCTTCTTTTAAGCCAACCGTTAACCACTCCGCAAGCTCGTTTATCAAACCTGGATCATCCATCTCCACTGGTTTTTCTCTCCTGTTGCGTTTTCGCGATGTGCTCCGCTCATATGGAACGAGCAGAATCTCCATCACGTGTCGCAGCAGCATGACATCGGTGCTGCCAGATATAGCTTGCAGCTCATGCTCGATGAATTTAGCAGCCTACAGAAAAACAAACAGTTTTTGCTTTGTCAGTCAGTTAAGGGACGGGCGGAACACTGTACACATGAAACTTTCTGCAAAATGTGCTCGCCTTGGAAGATTTATCTGGAGTCAGAAACTGAAGGCTAGGGTATCTGGCCGGCGGATAAACTATCTGGCTGTAAGCGGTTCTGTAGACTTGTGTACGTTGAGGCCGAAATCGAGCCCAGAGGGTTTGTCGCGGACGACCGCTAGGCGGGTCATGGAACTCGTGACCATGCAGGGTATATTCTTGAAACGACTCGTTCTCTTCGTCCACGTCATAAATCAGCGAATCAATTCCTTGTTTGCAAAGCGGGCATATAGGTGTAATGTTGATCCATTGCTTTATGCATTGGAAGCAAAATGCATGAAAGCATGGTTGCAGGAAGGTCTGATTAACGTATGGTTGAATGCAAATGGCGCAAGCGGGTCGTCCGATCGACTGCTTTGGTTCGTCTAAAGACGGCATATCTGAACGCTTGCGTTTGACGAGCAAACTGCTTGATGCCATGAGCGGAAAAAGGAAAACGGCGGGAATTTTTTTTTTGCGTGGTACACACATCCCAAATTCTTCCTATTTTTGAAACCCCCTCAGTTGTTTTCAGCTCTTGTTTCTTCTTTCGAGTCACTGCCACGATGAGAGTCAAGCGAACGGGCGCCATGATAAACGGCAGCCCTGCTTCTTCACAGTCCATGAAGCACGGTACATCAGCGGACCGGGATCGTGAGCGCGACAGGAAACGGCGAATGGCTGACAGTAATGTCGGCAAAGAGTTCCAGACTGTACGTAGCAATACTCTGTTCTCTGATCAGCAATGGAGAGGGAAAAGGCCCTGACGTCCGAGTTAGATCAACTTCAACTCGCTGGACATGTCCGTATTACGCAAGTATTGCCGGGTGCACAAGATCAAAGTGAATTCCAAATCAAACAAGGAAGAGCTGGTTGCAGCTGTTTCTCGCCATTTTGCAAATCAGACGGTCAAGGAAGTCGATGCCGTCACTTGCTTTCTTTACACTGCTCGATACAGAGGTAAATTGGGATAGTAATAACGCCTGCCGGCATGACGTACGTTAACCTTGTGACGGGAAACAAAAGATAGTGTCCTTCGTCTGCCCTTAAACATCTGATTGATCGCAGTTGCATGGCTTTAAAACTTTTCTTGTTTGAGCTTCGTCCCGCCAACCCCATGTTTCTCTTCTCTTCTTCCCTCTTTTTCTTTCGACACGCACACACGCACACACGCACACGTACACATAGCTACGTTAATAAAAAGGAAAATACCCGGCAATGACGACCGACTACTACCAAGTACTGGACTTGTACCCTGATGCAACACACGAGGATATAAAGAGAGCATACCGAAAGCTGGCGCTGAAGTATCACCCGGATAGAAATCGCTCGCCAGGTGCGACAGAAAAGGTCGGTGGCTGAAGAAAAAACTTCACGATCCTATATGCTCGTCAAGACTAAGGGACGAGAAACAGTTTAAAGAGATTAGGTAGATCCAGTTACCGATTTGTGTCTTTTTCTTTTCTGACGAGCGTGGTCCATATGCAGTCGAGCGTATGAAGTCTTGTCAGACCGTGAGCACACTTTAGGAAATCATCCAGAAAGTCACGTGAGATTTTCGTGTAACGCCAAACTTTTATGCAGCGTCCAAGCGCCGTGTTTACGATGCACAGAGATCGTCCATTGATAGCGAGGTGCCTTTTCCACGTCAGCAGGCGTACGACCCCTTTACGGGATTTCAGGTATGAAGAAAGCTATCATCAGTGGAATAAATAGATGAAACATGAAATATCTTGGAAGTTTCATTCTCCAGATGATGTCTTTGCACAGCTTTTTGGAGGGAGAGATGTATTTTCATTGTTTGGCAAGTACAAAGCGGCTATTTTGTAACCACAATGATGATAGAGCTTATATGTTCTTCTCTCTGGGTGATAGACGAGATTTTTATGGCGGATGCGGCTCCGTATGGCAAAAGTAATGCAAGAAGCCCAAGACCGTTTGATTTTCTGGAAAGACAAAATGCGCATGACATGTGGCCCGCGAGCGAGGGCGTCTTCATGTCGTCCTCTACAGGGTTTGCTAGCAGCGGAAGCCATGTGTCCAAGAGCGTTTCTACAACAACACGGTATATTAATGGGCATCTCCAAACAGTGACAGTAACGACACTCCAGGATCGAAATGTAAGAAGAAGCCATTGCGTGAAAAGAAAACGGGGCGATTACGAAAGTTTTGTTCGAGTAGGGTACAACGGTTATTGAAGATTACGGTAGTGGCCGTCGTAGAGTCACTGTCAATGGCGTAGAGCAGGAAAATACTCTGTCGCAAGGACCTGCTACAATACAAGGGTCACCGCCCCATGCTACAATACAAGGACCACTGCAACATCAATCGTATCGTAATCAAGGACCAGGCTTAATATCAGGTAGAGTTTTTATTGATGTGAGCTAGACGGATTGTAAGGTGTTTTTCTTTCCTGAGTAATAATAATTTTGTAGGCTACGGTAGGCCGAGTAATCCCGTAGGTCGTGAACATACTGCAGTCTGTGATAGACGACAACCTGCATTTGGCTCACGTCGACACCAGTTTCTTACTGCAGTGATGAAATTATTTTGCTGTCTTTGATAACGTTTAATGTAGAAATTAAGCCCCTCTTTTCCTGCATCTGTTCCAAGTCGGCTATCCTTGGCTCTGAGCGATGAGTTGCAGAACGCATGCACACCGTATTGATCTTTTTAGATAGAATCTGTTTGCTTTGCGCCTAATTACTGAGATCCACTGGCAAAGTATAGGCAATGCTGATTGTTATTGATAAACTTTTTCGGTTTAGGTGCGGACGGTAGCGGCTATTTCTTTTTTACCCAATGCTAGCCCCACTTGCCATCGGATTGTCGTTGAATTTAGCTTAATGATAAGGAAGACTCGCGTTGAATCTTTCGGCACTGCTGGCAAAGATCCTTTTGCAGAGGACCCATTTTCCATTTGACTTTCTGGTCAAGGGATGTGTCGCAACAAAGATAATGGGGAGCTGTGTAAGTCAAGTAGACATTTAAGCAGAGCGCGTTGGTTCACTATTCTGTGTACTTTCGTCTTTTTTCTCCTCTCAATGCTAGAAGCATCCTCAACTCAACGCTCTATGAAACGTTACGTGAGCGTATCGTTCATATCATCGACAAGAGGCCGTCTGTGAAGATTATCATCCCAGCTACGATACATTCGTTCACCTTTCACGATAACTTCTGACCAGTGAAATAAGCCAACCAAACCATATTCTCCAAGCCAGACAAAGACCTTTTAATGGTGCGATCCGTTGAGTGTAGGCTACAAGGCCCAAGTTGTGGGTCTCCAATGGCAGGGTTTTCTTCACCAAGTCGGGTGATCTTTCTGTTTCAGCCCTCTATTGATTTAAATTCTTATGATGACAGGTTTTTACCCACTTCATTTTGAGGAGTGTGTGGGCCGACCGCGGGCCTAATTGGCACAAGTAGATTGGGGACATACAATTCTCGATACAACCCTAGGACCGCCTATAGAAATGAAGGCCCTGGATGTGTGTGCCTATTGCCCCCAAATGGCAAACTGTGTGTGCCTAATGTGCGCAATAGCAGAGTTTGTGTGCGTCAAGTACCTAATAGAAGACTGTGCGTACCTAATGTGCCTAATAGCAGATTTTCTGTGTGCCTGTGTGCGTCCTCGTCGGGCGAACGATGATGTGGTGCAAGAAACGGGGAAGAGGGCATTTTGTTTTCCGCCGCTGTAAGCACTTTTTTTTACTTTTTACTGAGGCGTGCATTAGAGACGCTTTCCGAGTATCCTTGTCGTTCCATGTCATGGCTACCGAATCCGAAGAAGCGAAAGCGAACGATGTTATTGTTGTTCCGGAATATTTTTATGCCGTAGACATTAACTATTTGACACACATGATTGGTAATGGACCTCACTTGACGTGAAGGGGCGCCAATATGCTGATATTCAAGTGTTAGCCGACATGCTGACAAGGCTTATATCTCATAATGATCTCATACCACTCACGCCAAGCAATCTCACGCGTTTTCATTCCCGGACACCGCCCAGCATATCGCTCAACGATTACTTACGGCGCATTGTCAAGTACGCTTCTGTCGAGAAAGCCTGCTTATTGATTCTCTTGATATACATTGACCGAGTGTGCGAGCACCACCCCCAGTTCACTATATCCTCTCTCACAGTGCATCGATTCCTTATCACTGCCGTAACCATATCCTCCAAAGCCCTTTGCGATTCTTACTGTACCAATTCGCATTATGCCAAAGTGGGCGGGATCTCGACGCAAGAGCTTAATGCGCTTGAACTCGAATTCCTGCGACTGATTGATTGGGATCTCACTAGCTCTGGGGCTACGCTACAGCAATACTATGCCAATCTAGTTGAGCAGCATCCATGCTACGAGCGCAGACGAGAGCGTGTCAATCATAGCAGCAGCTTTCCTAGGCAAAGTAATAAACGGCGGCGTAGTAGTACAGTTGCGGTAATGGCAGCAGCAGCGGCAGCAGCAGCGGCAATGACACCTCGATCTTGTGATCCGGAAGAAGAGGAAGAGGAAGAAGAGGAGGAGGAGGATGAAGAGCAAGAGACAATCCGGCATTTTGAAACTCTTCTCCGACACGACTCGATACCCTACATTGCATGAAGATATTAATAATACTTTTGACTTCTCCACGGCAATTTTCTCTCCAACCCTTGAGCTGATTTGGTCTGAACACTGGTAAAAACCGGAAGGAGTCAGAGATTGCAAAAGAAGGGACACGCTGGCGGTTCTTTTCTTAGTTATACTCTCTACTTTGACAGTTCGCCTTATTACTGTATTACATCCATTCATTCATTCATTGTCAGTCTCCTGTAAATAATGCTTTAACAAATTCAACATTCACATTTGCGTACTGCACTCTGTTCGCCTTCAATCACGAATTTGGCTCCGACTGGACACAAAAAAGTGAGTTGATTGAAAGGAGGGAAGCTGTGAAAAAACACCTCGCAATGAGCTGGAGTAGCAGTTTCAGCCAAACGTATATTAATCCTGAGAACCTTATCAGGGCTGAACAGGAAGTGGATGCGTTTATGGATCTCTATAAAAGGTCAGTAGGTTTTCCAGTTGGCGTTGGAAGTTGTTGACTGAAAGGAGGGAAAAAGGATCATGGAGACGTGTCAAACAAAATGCATCCCGCGGCGTTATCACGAGCCTGATCTCAACAAGGGTGAATCAGTATGCATTGATCGCTGCGTGGCTAAGTACGGCGCTGTACATAAACTACTCGGCAAGAAATTGCAAGAGACATATCCCGGCAACATTCCCAAAGCATAATTATAGATCGGCAAACCCTCTCCAACCTTGTACTATATACATACATACATACACCAAAAGAGAAGAGGAGAATTGTAATTATTGGTGCGGGGCACCTTATTAATTCTGGAAATAGACGATTACGTGTACAACGCGATATGATGGCTACCTATCTTGATGACGGGAGGTTTTATGCACGCTGCCGGATATACTGCCATAACCTACGGACCAGTTGTACTCCACTTTGTTGTGTTTGCGCGCTGTCCTCAAGGTCTTTGGGTTTCAGGTTCATGACGCTACGCATCATCGGCGGCTGTGGAGGAGGAGGAGGATGGAGTGGCATAGGAGGCGGTCCTCGAGCAAGGATAGCTGCTGCTTCGCGGTTGACCAAGATGATCTTTTGCGCGTACGACCATAAACATGTTGCCCAATAGAGCTATTAATTAAGTAAACCATCAGTTATTGCATCATCAAGGAGGAACCGGAACGCGAGAGGGGAAAAACCTTACATAGCAGACACTCAATAAGATAAAGACGGTAATCGACAACTTTAGCTCATCTTGCCACAGCTTTCGACAATTGTATATTTCAGGGCTGCTGTCAACCATGGGTATTTCGGTGCCATTTGTGTTCGTGATCCGCTCGTCGACTAGGTTCCGAGAATATGCTAAACACCAAGTTTGGAACTCTGTCACTTGAACGCCATACAAGATCATGTTGCCGAAATAGTCTGCAAGGAAAACACAGACGATAAGCCATGTAGAACGATGCGTCCAATGTAGCAAGCGTGGCGAATCCTTTTGTGAATAGACGTGGATGAATATCAAAAGGCAGAAATCAACGGGTTAATGATAATTATCCTTATTATTGGCGTACCGCGAATAATGACAGTAAACCCATTATAGCGACGAGGACAAACATTAAGCAGATTGCTCCAAGGATCATCAGAGCGTTCGTGTTGAGATGGGAATAGATGGCTGCCAAATCATTCTCAATAGAATTATCCAAGAAGTGAAAAAGCAAGACTTACGACTCCTTGATTGAAAAGCGAGGATAGCCAGATAAAGATTGAGACCCTATATGCACGCAATGCACTCTATATGCACGCAATGCACTCATTGTCAACTTGTTCCAGGGCAACCGTATCTTTCTCTTCTTTTACACTCACTGCCCAAATCGCACAAGCAATGGCGCACCCACCGCGCAGCGACATACAGCCACAGAACTTTCGGGCAAATGAATGCTTGGCATGAAGTGCTTCTTCCCTTACAAAAGCGTCCGGATAGGACAACCACAACATTAGATAGATAACGATGGAAAAGAAAGACTGGGCAACGGAACAGAGAATGAGAAATCATGCAGGGAAAACAGACTACCGCATATGGAGCTGCGACAACATGCACTTTGCTCAATCATAAATACACACTCTCTGCTGATCCAGACAGCCTAGAACACGATATTGTAGATATAATGGTCTGGGAAAAGAAAAGATACCAACTACAACAAAACAAACAGATTTTTTTTTCTAGACTTGTTAGCTGGCGTTTCCTACTGCGTTCTCAGAACTGTCGTGCATTGCTTTCTGTCTTGAGGACTTGGCTTAATACACCATAGGAAATTGTACTCCGCATGGAACCTTAAGTACTCTGGATGTACTATTTCGACCCTTATGTACTCCATTGTTTTCCCACTTCTGAAAGTCAAAAATCGGCCTGATACTTGCGAGCACTAAAATCATAATTCCCATGACAAAGCAAGCTACCAGAAAAAACAACAAGCCCTTCATCTGCCCTCATTGCCGTAAGCGATTTAACGGCATCAAAGGGCGAGTCAGTAAGGCAAAGCACATGTAGGAATGCTCTCGACGTGGCGAGCGAGACATGGCGACTGACACGATCGCAACTGTTTCCGCCGAGACAAAGTTGAGAAACTTTTTGCATCATGAAGTCTTATAACTGACTTCCCTGTGCTTAGCGGCTGGAATGCGAGAGAGACGGCGATGAGATTCAGTTGCCAAGTGGTTCAGAGGACGTTGGAGCGAACATCGCCGTCGATAGTCAGTTGCAGGTTGAAGATAATGACTTCGTAGACATCGACATGGGATATAGTGACATGGGGGATGTTGATACGGGTGATAGCCGCTCTCAGAATTCCACCTATTACGGCTTCGACGCGACTTTCGATGAAGGTGCTACTCTTGTTGAGATTTTGGAAGAGCCGCCGTATGAAGTCAACCTCGACTTTGATAAATCTCATTGCGAGGAAAGCGCGAAGTATAGCATGAAGATTCATGCATATGCGACGAAGCATGGTATGTCTAGGGACGCATTCGACGGTCTCATCAAGTGATTCAACGAGTTCACCGAGAAAACTGGACCTGGAAAGCCTAAGCTATTTTCTCATTATTCTTCTCGAAGTCGGTTAATTGAGACTTATCCTGTAACTCAACGCAAGCATGACGTGTGTCCCTTGGGCTGCAAGTTGTACACTGCTGATGACAGTGCTGACGCATGTACCTTGTGCCCTAATGGAGAGAATACTCCACGCTATACCAATGGTCGTCCAGCTATGCAAGTAACCTATCTCTCGTTCATCGAGCAGTTAGCTTTACTGCTACATGATCCCGAGGTTAGGGAATTGCTTCGGTATCCTTATGAGAGAGATGAAGAGAGCGAAGAAATGAAGGACGTGTTTGATGGGCAGCTCGTCAGGAAGATTATGCCACAGCTTCAGGATTTCAATGGATTGCAGCTGATGCTTGGCATGTATACAGATGGATTCGAAGTCTTCAAGAAAGGGAAATCATCCTTGACCATCGTACACATTGTCATCCTCAATTTCGCGCCAAACATCTGCACGGAAAGCAAATACATGCTTCAGTGCTATGGTTTCTTATCGATTGATTCGATTCGAATATTCGCACAATCGAAACGATAAGAAAATCCGTGATCGAGATCGATTCGATTATCGAATATGCGATAGCGGTGTTTGAAAATGGCAAACTTTTGTTTACACACCAGGGTCCCTTAAGCGGTCTTGGACCCGATAGACTTGACAGCCTGTTCATATCATAAAGACAATGTTTTAATAATAAAAGTGCGTCAATACGTCAATCCTTTTCCCATTTGATAGATGTTTCACTTGGCGATACCAGCTACGTCCACTCCTGCGGAACGTTGTTTCTCTGTTGCACTACAAAAATTACCATCAAGGTTCACCACGAGTCGAGTCGAGTCGAGTGGTGAACCCTAGTTACCGTATACACGCAATCGATTGCTACCCGAAACAGTGAGCTGATGCTAATGGATTCATGGTATTCAGCTTTTAACAATAAACCACA